>JASTWQ010000334.1:0-223371 GCA_035220615.1 Leptothorax acervorum | reverse complement strand
AGAACACGACCAAGCACTCGTGGGCCATCAAGACCGCGACTCAGCTCGAAAAACCGCGATACGTCATATTTGCTCTGCAGACAGGCCGGAAGAACGTTATGAGCAGAGAAGTAACAACGTTCGATCATTGCAAATTGACCAACATGAAACTCTATCTAAACTCTGAATTCTATCCGTATGACGACATGAATTTGGACTTTGGTAGACACAGATGGGCGATTCTGTACGATATGTACACGCGTTTCAGTAGAGCGTATTACGGACGCGAGACCGTTCAACCGTGTCTCGATGTCCCGAATTTTCTACTGTACGCTCCAATAGTGGTCATCGATTGCTCTCGACAAAACGAATCTGTCAAAACTGCCACCGTAGATGTCAGAATAGAATTTGATTGCATGGAGAATGTACCGCCGAATACCTCAGCGTACTGTCTCATCATACACGATCGCGTTATTCAGTACAACCCGTTGACCAACGTAGTGCGCAAAATTGTCTGAGCGGTCGCGGCAACGTCGAAAAAAAACAACTATTAATAAAGAGAGGGGAAGGGGAGCAGGGTATAAATCAAAAGTGTTGCGAGACGTTTTGCATATTTGCACGTCATTCTTCTCGAGTAACGCATCGAAGAGAGAGAAATCTCATGTCCGTACCAACGTTCGTGGACCTGCAAGGTTTCCTCGTTGGAATGAAGTTTGTCGTGAAGGAAGTGGCGGTGCTGCGAAAGGGAACAGTTCTGGCGCATTACATCTTTCAACGCCCCATGCCGTGGAATCTCCTCATGAATTCGGACAAATCATGCGCTACCTGGTTGATCAAAAATCATCACGGATTACGATGGAACGATGGAAACGTGCCGTACAGCATGGTGAAACATCTCATTACATCGGCCGTGTTTGGTATGGAAGAGGATGACGACGACGACGACGAAATGCCACCGACTCTCGTGTACGTCAAGGGAATCCAGAAACGCGAATGGCTGGTGGATCTGCTCGAAAATTTTGCGAGAAAGAAAATGATCGTCGAGACTATTGATGCGGATTACGAAGACATCGACTTTTTGAACAATATGGATGCCGCTAATACTGTGCGATGCGGAAAACATACGAAGAATTGCGCGTTGCAAAACGTATTTAAAATATTTAACTGGTGGTCGAAACATGAGAATGAAGTGGAATCTTTTTATAAAACTTATAAAAATAAATAATTTATACGTATATGTACGTTACAACGTTTTATTTCTTATCTCCTTTCCTCTCCACTATGCATGACTAAATACGTAAGAGAAAAAATATAATAAGTATTTTTCAGGTCTGAATCACGACGTACTTTATTTTCCGCTCGATATACGCGTTACGTTCGCCACAACGTCGGCGCTCGCTTCTGTAGTGTGAGACGCTGTTTGTTTACATGCGTGAAAAAATGTCGCAACGCGCTCGCTGAAACATGTAGCGACGCGCTCGCTGAAACCTTGACAAAAGAACAAGTCTTCCTATAACGAAAATGCTGATCATGACCGCGACACCGCGATCAATTAAAAAAACTATGGCATCGCGCCGATCTCTATTTTGTATTCTACCAATAACAATAACAATAACAATAACAGTCGTCTTCTACGACGATATGTTTTGCTATGCCATTCGGTTATGGCGTTGCGCGTTACAGAGCGTCAAGGTTAGGCGGCTCGTCTTTGTAACACGAGATATACTCATCCTCTTCGCTGTAAACGACTACTTATCAGTTTTTACACTGTCCTTACTTCACCTCTAGCGGGTTTCTTGCCGCAGTTCCGCTTCAGTCTGTAACTGTCGCTCGCCGGCCATATACAGTCGTTCGCAGTTTTGACAGTCGTTGACAGTTTTTTTGTCAGTTTTTTGTCAGTTTTTTGTGTGGAATCTAAGCCAAGGAGTGTGTGATAGCGGATTGTTACAAAGTGCAAAAATGAATCATATGGAATAGAATAGCTTAGGTTTACCATGGCAAATCTGCGCTGTTATATTCAGTATGATCCATTTTTGAAGGTGTGAAAAAAAACGTTATGGCTCCACCTCGTATGGGCACGGGGTCGGTTCCAGAGATCGTCCCGTTCTTCGGGGTGCAGCCAGAGGTGGCCGAACAATTCGTGGAAGAGCCACAAATGGTCCCGTTCTTCGGGGTGCCGCCAGAGGTGGCCGAACAATTCGCGGAAGAGCCACAAGTGGCTCTTCCACGTCGAGGCCGCGGTGGTGGCGGTGGTGATAGACATGGTCAAGGCCGCGGTCGAGGTGAAGGGATCCGACAAGGTCAAGGCCTCGGTCGCGCTGAGGGGATCCGACAAGGTCGTCAAGGCCTCGGTCGCGCTGAGGGGATCCGACAAGGTCAAGGCCTCGGTCGCGCTGAGGGGATCCGACGATTGCTGCAACAATTGCAGCTCAATCGTCACCCCGTCGGGCGCGGACACGGGCATCCCCCCTAAATTAAGGTAAGATAACATTTTTTTTGTAAACGCGGATTTTCCCGCGAACGCGAACGCGAACGCGAACGCGAACGCGAACGCGAACGCGGGCGGCGGCGGCGCGGGCGGCGCGGGCGGCGGCGCGGGCCCTAACGCGACACCCCTCCCCCGCGCGCACCCTACGCGGCCCTAACGCGGCACCCCTCCCCCGCGCACCCTACGCGACCCTAACGCGGCACCCCTCCCCCCCCCCCCGCGTCACGTCAACACCCCTCACCCTCCTTTGTAATTCGAGACGCCGCCTGTAAAACATCCACCCCTCTTCCCCCTCCCCCTTTGCCAGGATGCATCATCCCCCCCCCCCCTCGCGTGACGTCATCCCTCTCGCCCTCGGTCTCGGCCTCGGTCCCTCGGTTACCCCCCCGCCCCTCACCCCCCCTCATTGCCCCATGCTCCAGAACCGACATAGTCTCCCTACTTTCACAAAATTCCATTCTCCGGTCAAAATCATCATGAACTAACTCTTGCACATAATGCATTTTATACGGATGAAATTTGTGCTTTTTTAAAATATTTTGCACCGATTTTTTGTTGATTTCGTTTTCCGCAGCAACCTTTCTAGTGGACGTATTAGGCGTTTCGATGAAGCTTTGCAAAACATCCGCACTCTTTTCATCATTGGAGGCAGATTTAGGTCGTCCACTGCGCGGGCGATCCTTCACGCTACCAGTTTTAATGAAACGCTGAACCGTTTTTATAGCTGTGGATTTTGAAATTGGATCTCTCTCGTTAAAAGTTGCATTAAAGAGATCACATGTCTCTTGATATGATCTTTCTTTATCGCCGTACCCTCTCATTATCAACAAATAAATGCGTTCTTTTTCCGACAAGTTAGCCATTACTTTATTTTTAAGAAAATTCTACAAAAGCTTAAAAGAGAAAAAACCCTTGAGCGTGGAATTCAGCTACTTATCGTCAGAGATACCGACGCTTGCTAGCGTATTCCTATCAACAGCGTGTTGTCGGCGTTTGCTAGCGTATCCCTATCAGCAGCGCTCGGCGATCAGACTCGATGGTGGGGCGAGACTCGATGGTAGGGCGAGCGCCGACAACACGCTGTTGATAGGAATACGCTAGCAAGCGTCGGTATCTCTGACGATAAGTAGCTGAATTCCACGCTCAAGGGTTTTTTCTCTTTTAAGCTTTTGTAGAATTTTCTTAAAAATAAAGTAATAGCTAACTTGTCGGAAAAAGAACGCATTTATTTGTTGATAATGAGAGGGTACGGCGATAAAGAAAGATCATATCAAGAGACATGTGATCTCTTTAATGCAACTTTTAACGAGAGAGATCCAATTTCAAAATCCACAGCTATAAAAACGGTTCAGCGTTTCATTGAAACTGGTAGCGTGAAAGATCGCCCGCGCAGTGGACGACCTAAATCTGCCTCCAATGATGAAAAGAGTGCGGATGTTTTGCAAAGCTTCATCGAAACGCCTAATACGTCCACTAGAAAGGTTGCTGCGGAAAACGAAATCAACAAAAATCGGTGCAAAATATTTTAAAAAAGCACAAATTTCATCCGTATAAAATGCATTATGTGCAAGAGTTAGTTCATGATGATTTTGACCGGAGAATGGAATTTTGTGAACTTATTGAGATACGCGAAAATAATTTTATAAATAACATTGTATTTTCTGATGAAGCTATTTTCGAACTTCATGGGAACGTTAATCGTCAGAATTTCCGATACTGGAGCTCCGAAAATCCACATTGGATGAGAGATAACAAATCCCAATATCCCGAAAAAGTCAACGTCTGGGCAGGAATAATTGGAACTCATTTAATAGGTCCATTTTTCATCGATGGAAATCTTAATTCTGTAAGATACGAGGCAATGCTAATTGAGCAAATTATTCCTGCTATTAGAAATCTCTTTCCTAACAATTTCGATCGTGTGTGGTTTCAGCAAGATGGAGCTCCAGCGCATTTTGGATTAAGGGATACGAAGGTTATTAGATGAAACTTTCCCGAACAGATGGATTGGGAGGCGAGGAACAATAGAGTGGCCCCCAAGATCTCCCGATCTGACACCACTTGACTTTTTTTTATGGGGTTTCTTAAAAGATCACGTTTATAAAACTAAACCTGCGAGCGTCGAAGAATTGAAGCAGAGAATAACTGACGGAATGGGTTTAATAACCGTTGATATGTTGAGAAACGTCAGAGATTCTCTTCAATTAAGGCTAGCACACTGTCAAGCGGTAGAAGGGAGACAATTTGAACATCTGCTTTAATTATTACCAAATACGCGCGCGTGCACACATGCACACACACAGCAGAGAGGGTTTGGAGTCAATAAATACTATGGAAGTGACGAACCGTAGGGTCCTTATCCCTGCTGACACACACACACACACACACACACACACACACACACACACACACACACACACACACACACAATGAGGTGTAAATCCGACCGTGCAACCTCCACGCGGTACACCTTGGCTAATGCTAATGCCGGCGGTACTTAAACTTTATCAACTCATATCTCAAAAAGTACTCAGCCGGAAGAAGTTTATTGCTAGTGTTTTGAAAAGCTCTCGATGTCAGCTATAAGAATATTAAATAAAAAGTGGGGGTTTCCATTAAAAATTTTAAAGTTGACCTTGAAAGCTCCTCCATACTTACGCTCAAGGTCAAATAAGTACCACCGTTTGATGCATTTGTTGAAGCCCTACAACTTATGTATAAAACATTTTTTCCTAAAATGTCATGTTTTCGAGATATTTCACCGGTTCCAGACTTTTTCCCCACCCTGTATATAACCGTATGATAGTTAGTTTCTGTTTCGTCCTGTGCAATATCTAGTAATTCAGTCTTAGTTTCCTTTATTCCAAATGAAAAGATATTGGAGCTTTGTTTGTGTCGCACGTTTGACTTTTCATCAACGTTTGCCCTCATCTACAATTTTTAATATTATTAATAAATTATTAAAACTATTCTTTTATTGTAAAGCATAATAAATTCTTAAAATTTATTGACATATTTGAGGCAATGTATTATCTGTAAGTTTTGAAGTAATATCTCTCATCCACTGTTTTTACATTTTTCAAAACTCTTATAATTATTGAGTCAATTTCTGATACGTCTGAAATATGTATTGTGACGTGACAAAAGTCACGTCCTCTTCCCGGACGGAGCTCGGCCGAGGGTGAAGTCGGGGGTAGCGCGACCCGAGCGAGGGAGAGCGATTTAAATAATTACTTTCGAGTTATTATAGCCAGAGTGGAGCCGAATATTATATGTAACGGCATAAAGCCGCGTCGGGGGACCAAAGGGAGCCGTCGAGGGGGCGGAGGAGACGAGGTGGCCGTCAGGCGGGTCACACACGGGCCCATCGCCGAGTCGCCGCGCACGTCCCGAGCCATACCGCCGCCGGAGAGAGGAACAAGGACGCTCAAGGGGGTCGCCCCGCGGAGATCCATGCGCCGCACCGCCACCCCAGGAGCGGGCGGACGGCCCCGCCGCCTCCGCCGGACGCGAGAGCATGCTCGTCGGCGTGGCCACGGCTTGGCCAGCCGGGCCCGCCGGACGCCGGTTGCAGGAGTCGCGGCACGGCCAGCCGGACTCACCCTCTATAATGCCCGTTCAAATATCGCGGGCCGGTGGAGCGGATCGAGGGACAGGGAAATCGACGGCAGGATGTGGCGCGGATGGCCGGGAAGAGGAGCGGGCTTGGTACGCAGGCGCGAGGGCCCGACGTGATCCCGCCGGGCCGCAGGATCTTTACTGTCGTGTCAGCCACGGAGACTACCGCCCGTCCCGACCATTGACCCAGGATCCGTTGCGCAGGAGGACTTTGTAAGGCCGCCACTCTGGTAACGTGTACATAAAGTGATTCCGCTCACGGCCGGTGCCCTTGTGTTCGCCTCGCGAGTGAATTTGGTGTCGAGAAAGTACCGTACGTACCGCGTGTAGTGAAACGCCGAAAGAACGTTGAAAGGACGTCGGACGGGGCCGGCCGAGAGCGGATCGTGTTCGCGGGTGCTTTCGCCCTCCTCGGGAATTCCGTCGCGACCGGCAGTCATCGCGTTAATGTATTGCGTATTTGTGAGTCGAATGTCGTTCACGCGCGGTGTGTGTGATCTCGTGCCCGTCCACTGTACCGCGTGCCGCGGGTAATTAGTCGCATAGGAGAACGTTAATTGCGCCGAAGAGCACCGGGAGACGGCCACGCGCCGGGCGCATTCGAATGGTTTTTGTGTGTTGAGGATGCCGGGTGTCGCGATAGGTAGCGACTCGCGTGCCAGCGCGGGGCGGTTGTGTGTGAGTGAGTGCATCGGGCCTCGCGTGGGGTAATACTGAAGGAGAGCTCACGTCAATCCCAGAATAGTTACGCGGCGTTTACGAATCGAAAACAAAAATTTGGGGAGGATTTGGCCGCACTTGGTTCCAAAATCGACAGACTCTCGCGCTTTGCGTACCCCGAGTGTCCGTATGAGTTGCGCGACAAAATCGCTAGCGCGCAGTTTATTACAGCCGTTTCGGACGGTTTTATTAGGCGAGCGCTTCAGATGGAAGGGATAACCTCTTTGAATCTGGCCGTCAAAAGGGCTAAAGCGCTTAAGATTATCCAGGGGGATGGCTTTGAAAGAAGGAAAGAAAATAAATTTACAAAAAAAGAAGTTGGAGACGTGCGGGAAAATGAGAAATGTTACGAAAGAAAGAGTGAAGGGTGAGAGAAAGGGGGCAAAAGCCCGAAAGGGAATTGGCGTGGCAGCAAATTTGGCGCCGGCCGGGGGGAGTGTTGGACTTGCGGTAAAACTGGGCACTTCCGATCGGAATGCCCCAATGAGGGAAACGCGATTTAGTTGAGCTTGGAGGGGTGGGCTCAACTTAAGCAAAAGATTCCCCGAAAGTTTGCCGATTTAGGCATTTTAAAATAGATAATAAGGAAGATTTTTGTTATAATGGTTTGTTAAATGGAAAATGTTGTTCCTTTAAGATAGATACGGGCTCCGATGTTTCGTTAGTAAATAATAAATTGATTGGAGATGAAGTAAAAAGAATTCAAGTAGAAAATTGTAATCTTAGATATCCAACTGGAGAGATTCTTTTGAATCTAAAGTCTTGATAAATGTTAAAATTGGTGAATATTCTGTCGAAGTTCTTATGTTTGTCGCAGAAATTAGTGATGAATGTTTATTGGGAAAAGATTTTCTTGAGAAAGTGAATTTGAAAAATGTTTTTGAACCTTTCTTTGATAATTCCGAATTAAATAAGGAGAAATGTTTTAATTGTTCTCGTGTCAAAGCTTCTTCCGAAGGAGACTCTTCTATCTTAAAAGAACTTTTCGAAAATAATTCTGGGAGCTTGAAGGAGGCTCAGAAAGAAATTTTTGCCGATTTTCTGAATGATTTTCGGGATGTGTTTTCTGAGACTATTGTTGCAGGGAATTGTGATGTTATTGAGCATGTAATAAATGTGAAAGATTCTTCCCCTATAAAACAGGTCCCCCGTCGTATTCCTATCTACTTGAGGAAGAAAGTAAATAAAATTATTGAGGATATGAGGAAACAAGGGGTAATTGCGGAGTCACAAAGCCCCTGGGTCTCGCCTGCAGTTATGGTCAAGAAAAAAGATGGCACTATCAGATTTTGTGTGGATTACAGGAAATTGAATTTTGTAACTATAAAAGATTCTTATCCATTACCCAGAATCGATGACATCCTCGACCAATTATCAGGTAATACTTGGTTTTGCACTTTAGATCTAAAAAGTGGATACTGGCAAATTAAAATTCGTTCCGTAGATAAAGAGAAAACCGCGTTCTCTATCGGAAACGGGTTGCGGCAGTTTACCGTCATGCCCTTTGGTCTTTGTGATGCCCCTGCTACTTTTCAACGTCTTATGGAGAAAGTTTTAAGAGATTTATTGTCAAAAATTTGTTAAGTATACCTCGATGATGTAATTATTTTTGGAAAAAGTTTTTCTGAAATGTTTGAAAACTTGAAGATTGTGCTTTTACGATTAAGAAAAGCAAATTTGAAAATTAATCCAAAGAAATGTACTCTTTTTGCTAGAAGTGTAAAATATTTGGGACATGTCTCGGCAGAGGGCATAGCCACGGATTCCGAAAAAATATCTGCTGTTAGTGACTGGTCGGTTCCGCATACCAGATCACAATTACGGAGTTTCTTAGGATTTTGTTCTTATTATCGTAAATTCATCAAAGGCTTTTCTTCTTTAGCAAAACCCCTTTACTCCCTCACAGGGAATCAAACTAAATTCATTTGGGGAGAGGAATGTCAAAGAATTTTTGACGAATTGAAGCGGGTTTTATCTTCTCCTCCGGTACTTTCTTTTGTATTACACGTGCATGGAAAGTAGCACTTTCCGTGTGTGTTTTCTGTGCGGAAAGTAACGATTTGCCAACATCTACCTACAAAATATTCCACACGTCATATCCAAAGTCATATCCTACGGGAAAACCGTGCCCTAAGACTTATAGCCAACGGGTTCAAGCCATACGTAACGGGTATCAACGCCATCTCGCAGCGCACACAGAAAACAACTACCGAAAATACCGACACTTCGCCTCTTCCCAACACACACCTAACCTAACAGCTACTCATATGTCACTCTACTGTACATACTTGTACGCACAACTCACATAAAGCAATTATAAAGTGAAAAAAATGGATCATATCATCCCAGAAACCGATAGTGACAACGAACTCACGCCTCCAGAAATAGTAGAAAGTGCCAAAACCGTAGTGCAAAATTTATTGCCACCAAAATCAAAAGAAAAATATATGATAACCACGGTCTTCAAGACCGTGATGATAACTTACAACAAATTTATGCAGTGGAAAGCTGAAAAAAGAACGAAATCTATGTCTGAACATACACTAGGCATATTTCAAGGAGCTGTCAAAATCTCAAAAGCCATCTACTATGTGGGGAACGTACGTAATAATAAATAAACGTTGCTTTTATCATAGGCGGGGGGGAGGGGCTCCGCCTGCGCCCAGACTGGGGGGGGCTTCGCCCCCCCGAACCCCCCCGTGTGTCATTTCTCCCAACTCGGGGGGGCTTCGCCCCCCCTCGTCCCCCGCAAGGCCTTCGCGTATCACTCACTCGTGCGGGTAAACGCACTCGCCTTCGGCTCGTGCGACTACCCGCACTCGTGTAATATACGCATCCCTTAACCCCCATCCCTACATGCACTTGTAATACAAAATAGTATGTGTTACACGTACGGAAGTTGGCTATTGGTCACGAGCGCGGGTAGGCGCACTCGCCTTCGGCTCGTGCGCCTACCGCGCTCGTGGCAATAGCCAACTTTCCGCACTTGTAACACAATATACTATTCCCAGAGGAGAGGGAGAATTTGTTTTAGATACCGATGCTTCGAATATCGGTATTGGCGCGGTTTTGTCGCAAAAACAGGAGGGAGAGGAGAGAATAGCTCGGGAGAGAGAGAATTATAGCCTATTTTAGTCGAGTTCTTAATAAGGCTGAGAGAAATTATTGTGTCACTCGCCGAGAACTCTTAGCAGTAGTAGACTCCGTAAAATTTTTCCGCCATTATCTTTTAGGACGAAAGTTTTTAATCCGTACAGCTCACGTTTCTCTGAAGTGGCTTATGTCCTTCAAGGATTTGGAGGGACAGCTAGCACGATGGCTGGAAAGGCTCCAGCAATTCGATTTCGTGGTTACTCATCGAAGAGGCCAATCTTATAAAAATGCTGATTGGTTGCCCGGACGACAGTGTGAGAAGTTCAACTGTAGATATTGTTTGAAAATCAAAGAAAAATCAGCTGAGGAGCAGGAAAAGACGAACGCTCGTTTGATTCTTCAGGGAGAGAGTCTAGAAACTTAGCGTAAGGAACAAAGAGAGGACTTGGGAATAGCATTTATCCTACGGGGCAAGAAAGCTGGAGTTCGTCCTCCACGTTCTGAAATCCCTGACAGAGATTTTTCTGCTCAAATTTACTGGTCGCATTGGGACGCGCTGGTTTTTAAAGAGGGAGTCCTGTACAAGAGGTGGGAGGCTCCAAGTCTGAAAACGAGTTTTCTTCAGCTTGTTGCTCCTCGAAGCCGGGCCAAGGAGATTCTTGAGGAAGCCCACGATTCTTCTTCGGGCGGACATTTTGGAATCAACAAAACCTTGGAAAAGATTCGGAAGCGTTTTTATTGGGCAACATGTAAGCAAGATGTGGAGGATTGGTGCAGATCTTGCAGGGTCTGCATTTCTAAGAGGCGTCCTTCTGGAAAAGGGAAATCCCCTTTACAAATCTATAATGTTGGGGCACCGTTTGAGAGGTTTCAAATGGATGTTCTTGGCCCTCTTCCAACAACCAATTCTGGGAATAAATATCTCCTTGTCATCGTAGATTGTTTCACTAAATGGGTGGAAGCATTCCCTCTGAAGGATATAAGCGCTAAAACTGTGGCAGAGGTTTTCGCCAATCAAGTTGTCTCTAGATATGGAGTTCCCTTGGAAGTGCATACAGATCAAAGGAAGAACTTTGAGTCAAAGTTATTTGCTGAATTAATGAATCTTCTTGGAATAAGAAAAACGAGGACTACTGCCTTGCATCCACAATCGGATGGGCAAGTCGAGCGACAACACCAGACTATTACTAACTATCTGGCTAAGTACGTTTCCGAAAATCTAAAGGACTGGGATCGGTGGGTACCCATGTTCTTATTAGCTTACAGGTCTTCGAAACACGAGACAACTGGCGTTACTCCTGCAGAATTATGTTTTGCTCGAGATCTTAGATTACCTCTAGATCTGTTACAGGAAGGTCCTCCGGAGCTTCATGAAGGAGAGGGGCGGACAGTCGGGGGTTTCGTTAGAAATCTGGGAAGAAAGCTTGAGGAAATCCATTCTGGTGTGAGAGAACGTATGGATATCAAGTCTTCCCGCGTGAAGGCCTGGTATGATCGTGGAGCCAGGCGAATTTTTTTTCAAGAGGGACAGAAAGTCTGGTTCTACAATCCTCGTAGAACTAAAGGAAAAACCCCGAAATTACAAAGCAACTGGTAGGGGCCCTTTTGCATAGTGAAGAAGTTAAGTGATGTGGTGTACTGCATCCAGAAGTCACCCAGGCATAGGAGAAGGGTGGTTCACTCAGATAGGCTAGCACCATACTCTGAAAGGAAATTAGGGGGTAGAGTAGTTTAGAGTAAAACGGAGTCCGGATTGTTAATAATTTTGTTTCAAATAAATTCTGAATAAAAGGTTTATGAGTAAAAAAGTCTTGAAATATGTTTAATCTTTTGAATTTTGAAAGTTGTCTTGTTCTGTGTTTACTGCGCGTTGCTTGTTTTTCTTAAAGGAAACCTGCGGCACGCGAAAAGAGGCCCATCTTCGAGTTCGGAGGGAATTTCGATCTGCGGCAGAACATCGGCCGGGACCTCCGGAAGTTAACCAACTCGAAGAGGACCGCCTGCCCACGGATTTTGACCCATGGTTTTTCCGTGGGCCATAGGGCAAATGCCGGGCGGGGACTTGGGGAGCCCTGCGGGGCGCAGGGTCCATGGGAAGTTTCTCCCCCCCCCCCCTTGTCCGAAGAATTCGAGGAAGAGCAACGGGGCAGCAGTCGTGGAAGAGGACGTCGTCGGGGGACCGGAGCTCGAGGACGAGACGGGATGGACGGCCTTCCCTGGAGTCGGCATGGGGGAGCCTGGCCAGCTCGCCCCAAGAAGTCGATCGCGGGGAAGAGGACGGAGTCCCAGTTTACGGCGAAGAACCAGGAGGAGGCAGTCCGTTAACCCGTAGCAGCAGCTCGGGGTAGGACAAGGAGCGCCGGTTTGATGCCCAAAAAGCCGAGCTCGTCTGGGCGCTGCCCTCCTAGATTGTCGTCCCGACAATCTAGGAAGAGGGGGGCAGTGTTGCGCCCGTGCCGAGACGCCCGGTGGAAGCCCGGATGGCAGTCGCGAAGCGCTGCCGGACGACGTGCCTAGCGACAAGCCAAACGTTATTGTTTATCAACAGTCGCCATTCAGATTCTCCGCCGGGCCTTGGAGCCAGACAGACGTGTTTCACGAGCTTGTACTATTTTCCGGGTTCACATTAAACGAGTTCCTTTTTCAACTGTGAGTCATTTTTCCCGGCAACGGGACTGCACGCCGCGTCTGCGAGTGTGTGTGCGTGAGAGAGAGCAGCGACGCGCGGAGCGCAAGAATATTGTGCAAAACCGTTATATCATCGAACAAAGCTTGAAAATTATCTTACCTCAGTGTGTACGGTACCCAAAATGTCAGTGAGCACTTTAAATAACATAAGTACTTATATACAGGGTATCCGTCCATAAATGTCCGAGCAAATATCACACACACATACACACACACACACACACAAAACTGATTAAAGTTATAAATAAGAGAAAGCAACACAATTTTTAGTCTGCAATAAAGTGCACGTAAAAATTTTTTTTACTCGTAACCTTTTCAAGTTATGAAGGTCACGTTAAATTTTTTAAATTGAAACCGCTGTTTTTCATTACATATTTTTGTAGCCCTTTTCGAGACGTTTTTAAAACACTATTTACTAATAAAGCTTTCTTTTGTTAAGAATTTCTTGAGATATTTTAAATTTTGTCAAAATATTTTTAAGGGGTCATCTCACTTTGAACGCTCGAAAAATTCGCTATTTTTATGAATTTTTTTGGCAATACTAATGCAGATAATTGAATGAATGTTTTTAGTACTTATTACGCATGCTTTAAACAACAAAACATATTTTTTGTAGAATTTTTAGTTAAGTTTATTTAATGGAAAATACAACATGCAAACAAGTAAAAAAAAAAAGGTTGGTCCACTGCGGGCATTGTAACTGCTTGTAGAATTATCTGAAACAAAAAAACCAAAAAGATTCTTGATTGGTATGAGTGTCGCTATAGCGTGAACCTCCAGAAATAATTTATGTTTGAAAATAAAAAAATGGTGGAGGTTTAAAGAAAAAACTTGAATAATTGCCATATTTTCATGTTTTTTGACTTTTAAAATATGATAATTTCAATATTTTAACTTGATCGTGGTTCACGCTAGAGGTATTAGTGTTTTCAATAAGCCATACAAATTTCAGACCGATTCGTCAAGTAGTTTTTTTTCATCGTGCCCGCAGTTCACGAAAAACGTGTTTTGAGAAAAACGCGTTTAAAGTTTTTGTTACGGAAAAACAGTGAAAAATATGTACTTACAATTAATTTGCAATCCCTGCTCCATACATCAATCCTTCAGCTTCTTCAAACAGTTCAGATTCTATCGATTTGGTCGGTTGAACCTCTTTGTCCAAAGCAGGGGGGGTGATGAAACGAATCTAGAGTTCAAGCTGCTTCGTTTTCTAGTCGATACGCCAGGTCGATTGAGCATTTTTATCCAGGTTGATGGCTAAAGTTAATGGTTTTTTATGTTTTTTGGGCCATTTTGTTTGTCATGAAAAAAGGAACAAATTTTCTCTTGCTCATTTTTTTATAGGATGTATAGTTTGATCGCTAGGGCAATTTAAACAAATAAATTGTTAATAACTTTTTATTGCATCGATTTACAAAAAAACTATTTACAGATTCTTGTTCTACGACCCAAAAAACATAAAAAAACATTAACGTTAGCCATCAACCTGGATAAAAATGCTCAATCGACCTGGCGTATGGACTATTTCGCTCCGAACTCAGGTAGAAAAAGGCTCGTAGAATCTCAAATACTTCTAGGATCTTTATGAAATTTTCACACAAGTTTCTCAAGGGTATATACTATCGAAATATGTAAAAAAAAAAATCGATTTTTCAAATCGGTCAAAGTGAGATGACCCCTTAATATAAAATATGAAATATCTTGTAAAGTATTCACTTTTCGATGACTTTACCTTGATACTTTTATACGTAGAATAATGAAAGGAATTGAATAATAATATTAGTTCTTACATTTGCAGTTTTCCAAAATTGAATGCGTCTGCAAAATGCAATCAAATTTTTCAAAATAATTTTTTCTGTTTTTTTTTTACAACAATCGATTCCTTTCATTACTCTACGTATAAAAGTATCAAGGTAAAGTCATCGAAAAGTGAATACTTTACTAGATATTTCATATTTTATATTAAAAATATTATGACAAAATTTAAAATATTTCAGAAAATTCTTTACGAAAGAGAGCTTTATTATAGCTTTTTTGAAAACGTCTCGACAAGGGCTACGAAAATATGCAATAAAAAATAAGGGTTCTAATTTAAGAAATTCAATGTGACCTTTATAACTTGAAAAGGTTACGAGTAAAAAAATTTTTTTACATGCACTTTATTGCAGACTAAAAACTGTGCTGCATTATCTTATTAAACTTTCTTATAACTTCAATCAGTTGTGTGTGTGTGAGATATTTCGGGGAGAGATACATCGGGGAGTTATTAAAGTTGTATTTTTTCTTACGCCGTCTATTATATAATAGGCTTTTGCTTCTTCTCCTCTGTCGGCTGTGTGATTCTTTTTTTCTTCTTTTGCCACGTTATTCTTCCGCCACGTCTCGATATTGTGAATTATATCGGGATTTTTATTTGTTTCATTTTTGTTGTAGAGACACCGCTGTCGGTTTTCTTTTCCTCGTCGCTTACGTTCAAGTTCGCATGAGAAATACTAGTATCGTTGTTGCTGCTACATCCGCCGTTGTCTCGTTCTACTAGCCAGCGTTTCAATTTGAAAGCGTTACTTAGCGCAAAAACAGTTTTGTCTGTATTCCAAACTTGAAATCCGTGATGAGAGCAACGTTGTCTGCCCTCTCTGTCTTCCGGTAAACTTTCGAACGGTGGAGAAATTTCTTGTAGATTATATATTTTTCTGGAGATTACTTGAGTCAAGTAACGGGCCTTTTCTCCACCCCTGCAGTAGATGTAACGTACTTGTCGCGTAATTTCACGTAGTCGTAGCTCGAAACACTTGAGATTAGTTTCACCGCCGAACCACTCGATTCCGTGATAATTTCGCGAAAGCCAGGTGTTGTCTCGTCTTGACTTTTCAGGTAAATTGTAAAAAGAATAGGGCGGAGACATAATCCAGTGTCCGATGATCGGTGCGTTAATCGCGACAACAGCGACTTCTTTTGGAATAAACTTTTCCTCGACATCACGGAAACCTTGTATATCTATGACTATATCCATGGTCCAAAATGCACTCTTAATTTTTTTCAAGCGATGTGACGACGTTCGTTTCTCGAACGAAACTGAATCTCTTTTCGTAACTTTACGCAGGATTTTAGGAAAATATGTAGTGGGGGTAAAAATAATGTATATAGGAACTGATGCGGGATATGATTCGTCGACATTGGATTGTCTAACCGGTAAAATCGACAATGATTTGACGAGAAGAGTCGATTTCTAGAACGTTATCGAACTCGGCGTAAATGATACAATTAACGGTCGCGGTAAGCGCCTTTTCAAATCGTACTTCTAATCGTAAACTGCCATAATTCACGAGATTCCAATGTCCGGCGCAATTGGCGGATAAGTCGGACGTAAGATCGAAGGCGAAAAGTGTAAATCCACTACCGTAATCTTCCCTGCTTATAGAATTACCCTCGTTCAAGAAGTGAATGCCAGTTCCCGAGAAAAGAGTGTGATAAGCTTCGATGTAAAGTGGCTTGTCGTTCGAAAAGCTCGCTTGTAGCGGTCTACTTGGAATTTGTATACCATCGGCGTACAGCGAAAAGATGCGTACTCAGTCATGGACATTCCATCTCCAGACTTATATTTACCGAAATAGATCATCTGTCTAAATCTCATTTGGGCTTGCGTGCCCCAAAAGTGCTGTCTAAACAGACTTTTGATCTGCTCTATCGTTTCCGCGTACTGCAGCTCGAAACATTGGGCCGCTGCGCCTCTCATACATCTACCGAAATAGCACAGCTGTTCGTCCTCCGGGACGCCCTCGTATCTGGCGAGTTTTTCAAACTTTTCGAGAAATCTCACCGGATTCTGCGTGTCAGTTTTACCGCGAAAATTGAGCTCGTCAAAGGGATTCTTTAACCACCCCCCTCTGGGTAGTCCAACGCGCATCGGGACTAAGTCTAATACTGCTTCTTCGGCCGCGTGACCCGTCTCACACGCATTCGGCTCGATTGTTTTTCTATCGTTTGTACGCGATATTCGATCCGATTCCGTGTTTTGTGTCGCGACGGATTCGCGTCTCTGCAGTTGGATCTGTGCCCGTAACACTTCCAGATGCTCGGTCAACTCGTGGACCTGCTGGTATAATCGCGCTTCATTTTCCGTCGGGATATCTACCACAACGTTTTCCTCGCGTTCGCGACTCAAATTAACCGGTGCGGGTGTATTATCTCCCGTTACTTGCAACAAATCTCGCATATTGCTGCCGGCTATCGTCGCGTTATCGCGCTCCGTGTCCCCGTCACCAGAAGCATGTCTCGCTCTGGTTCGCTGGGCGATGGGAAGCACAGGAGTATGTTGCACGTTAGCCATTCTATCGGCTCTCGGTGTGCAATGTTTCCTAACACGCGTACCTCTTTTCGGCCCTATTTTGCCTGCTTATCTAACACGACTCGACAGACAACGTAACCAACGTCCGCGCGTTCGTTGTATCGCGATTTTATCGAAATCTCACAAGATTATTCGCGGCACCTATTACGCACGTTCTCGCGACGTTTGTTCGCTTGTCGTACTATTTGGTCGCGCAAAAGTAATTATTCGGCTCTCGAGTACTCACACACGTTTTACGGTCGCAAGAATTCGCAAAATATCTATCGATAGTACGCCAACGGGTTTCTCGCCCCGTCGCGCACCTCAAGATTTTATTCACTATTATTATTCTTATAATTGCTACTTTTACACACGGACAGGCTCCGCGAGTCCTGTCACGGTCGCCAGTTTTTACACAAATTACTGGTCGTAACGGGTCATACTGGCTAGTAACAGGTAAAAAGACCGTCTCGCCGACCGCTGGGCGTTGTACAGACGGGTGCAGGTTCTTGACTCGACGTTGTGGCACTCGAGTCGTGATATAGATAAACGAGGCTCCTATACACTGTAACCGGACATGTTAGGTCACGCGTGACACGACTCATTCGTCAAACTACCGAAATTTACTCAAAGTTCGCGTAGCACGGTCGCCACTCGATTTTACCCGTTAAATCGAGAAAGGTAAGTATACCACTAACCGTATCTGTCGACTAATTCCCTCTTTTATCTGTTTCAGGTGTTCCGGACTGCTGCTGGCCGCTCGGCGTCTCGTCACGGATGGACCTCCTTCGTAGAAGCCGCTTACTACCAACGATGCTCTGGACCACTGGATCGTCACGGATGAAGCACTCACAGGATCGTCGCAGAATCTCAGGTAAGTATCGTATACTTTATGCTTATAGCGTAAGCAATGTGCATTTACTCGCACTTAATTTCCGCAGGAATGGTGATTACGCGTGAATCTCCCGCTTGGAAGGTGACTCAGGATAGGTCACAGGATGTCGTCGAATGAATTGAGACACTCGGTATATCAATTTATATAACAATGTATTTATTCAGTATTTCTCGAATAAATAGTCATTCAGTTCGATCAACAATGATTTACAGTCACTCTTGGTGTATCACTGTCGTCGTATATCACAGTTCGCGTGTCGCGTGTAAAATTGACAATTTTCCGAAAAGACACGAATTTCGTTCCGCAACACGGGTATCACCGGTCGTAGTGAGAAACTAACGTATTCTCCCGAATGATCGTCCTTTGTTTCGTACACGGATGTGAAACTTCGCACTATTCGCATGTGTCGCACGCGCTAACACCGATACGTGATATTTCCGGATATCGCTCCGTACGCGGGCTTCGTCGGTTGTAACGAGAGACTCTTGTAATACGCGAAACTCCGGCTCTGTGTCGTAATGAGTTGACGCTTCTAGCTCTCCCGACAGACTGCTCTTTACGCATATATCGCGCACAAATTTTCACAAGTGTCGGAAATGTTGCTTATTTCGCGACACATCGGATATCGCTCCATTCGCGGGTCTCCCCGGTGGTCACGAGGGTAAATATGCAGAATAGTGGCCTCCTCACCGATTTCGTTGAACTTAGGCTTAATCGACGCGTTTTTGCACAAAATGACCGAATCTGGCAGAAAAAAGTGTCGCTCTGCCCCGCGAAGCGAGATATTAACAGTTAAAATTGACGACTATCGGGTTAGGAATTCTGTCATACCGACAAGATGTAGCGACTACGAACATGCCCCACACCCACATGCGCATGTTCCGTGGCCGCACGCGCATGCAAGAGGTCACGTGGCAACTGTTTGGTTGGTAAGGCAACAAGTGTAACATAATTCGAAATGAAATTTTTTTTTTATCATAAGTTATCGTGCAAAAATGCAGCTACACGAGTTTTTGGCATTGACTCACGATAAAGACAAATTAATAAACTATTTAATAGAACATAAAGTGATAAGTAATGAAATGTATTGTCCAAAGTGCAATAATAATTAAATTAAATTTAAACAAAGATAATTTCTCATTTCGTTGTCGAAAGGTATTATATGAGAAAAATAAACATAAAAAATATGTGAAGAAACAATGCACATTTAAAGAAAGTGTTAGATTTGATACATGGTTTAGCAAATCTAACTTAAGCCTGGAAACAATATGCAGGATGACTGCATATTTTATTATGTTAAGACCTCCGAGACAAATGTTTTTGTGCACAGATTTGCAACTTACTGAGCACTCGGTTGTTGACTGGATTTCTTTTTGCCGAGAAGTAAGTATAATTTAATATACTTAATAAAATGAATATATGTTAAATAGATATATATTTATAGAATTTGTTATGTTAAATATGATAGGTTTGCATATATTGGGCCGAAAAGAATTCAACAAAACTTGGAGTGCCCAATATAATCGTCGAAATAGACGAAGCAAAAATCGGCAAGAGAAAATACAATCGTGGCCGAATAATCGAGGGGAAGTGGATTTTCGGTGGATACGAACGTGGCACAAAAAGAATTTTTATTGTGCCAGTACAAGATCGCACGGAAAAAACTCTGCTTGAACTTATCAAGGAGTGGATTCTACCTGGGACGACGATAATGTCAGATTGTTGGAAGTCGTACAACTGTTTAAACAGTGAAGGCTTCCAACATCTAACAGTGAATCACTCGATGAATTTCGTCGACCCAGACACCGGTAACTACATTGCAAATATATAAAGAGCAACATATGCATTCGAAATACACACTAAACTTAGCATTACTAATATCTATTTGTTTGTCTATTCAGGAGCCCACACTCAACACATTGAACGTGTTTGGAGAGAAGTAAGGGCTAATATCCCACGGTATGGAACGCGTTCTTCGCATTTAGTGGGATATTTAGCTGAATATCTCTTCAAACGCGTTCATGCTTATGAAGACCGCTTAAGCAGTTTTTTCCGTGCAATTGCGGAATTGTATCCACCAAAGACTGTGGACGATGAAGCAGATGTTTCGGAGGCTACATAATTTCAAGTTTAAGTTAGATCTGCTAAATCATGTATTAAATCTAACACTTCCTTTCAATGTGCATTGTTTCTTCACATATTTTTTATGTTTATTTTTCTCATGTAATACTTTTCGACAACGAAATTAGAAATTATTTCTGTTCAATTTTAATTTATTATTGCACTTTGGATAATGTATTTTGTTACTTATCACATTATGTTCTATTAAATAATTTATTAATTTGTCTATCATAAATTATGTTTATATTATTGCATCCCTACTCGTCAATATATCCTATATAATATATCAAAGTACATGCGTGGGCGGGGAGCTTCGCCCCCTGCATTCCCCCATCCCATGATCGGTGTGAGTGAACCTTGAAGTGTGAGGGAGGGGGGCTTAGCCTCCTCACTGATTTTAGGACACGCCTTTGGCGTATAGATGAGTAACGCGCTTTAAAAGTATTTAATTGTTTAAAGCGCGTCACTAACCTATGTAGGTTAGTGACTCGCTTTATACAATTAAATACTTTTAAAGCGCGTCACTAACCTATATAGGTTAGCGACGCGCTTTAAATAGTTAAATACAAAATATCTGCCCCTGCACCCCCCCACCCCATGATCGGTGTGAGTTAACCTAGAAGTGTGAGGGAGGGGGGCTCAGCCTCCTCACTGATTTTAGGACACGCCTTTGGCGTATAGATGAGTGACGCGCTTTAAACAATTAAATACTTTTAAAGCGCGTCACTAACCTATATAAGTTAGTGACGCGCTTTAAATAGTTAAATACAAAATATCTGCTTTAATAAAAATCGCAACTTCAAAATAATACATGTAATTTTAATTATTTATTGGATTCATATTAAGATCTAACATTTTTCTATATCTATAACGCTGTAACTGTACACACGGCTGCGTCGCATTTGTCCCAATTGCTACAAAGAATAAAAAACAATATACTTGTTTGCTATAGTTATCAATTAATATTGAAAGAATTACCTAATTTTATTTATTTATTGGATTTATATTGAGATCTAGCATTTCTCTATGGAAAACGCTGTAACTGTATACACGGCTGCGTCGCATTTATCCCAATTGCTACAAAGAATAAAAAACAATATACTTGTTTGCTATAGTTATCAATTAATATTGAAAGAATTACCTCATGATTTAAATATCGAAATCTATACTCAATATTGCGTTTTCTCTCAGCTGTGTATGCATTTTTTAGCGTGAAGGCTAATACATCATGCAAAAATTCTTCCGATATGCCATTTATAAACGCAAAATTGACAATAATCATTCGTTTGTGATCCGTAAAATTTTCATCCCAGAACATTTTCCGTATAAATTTAGGCCACGTATTTGCATTGCCAATGATGTCCTGAATCGCAAGCCACGGATTATTGTTCAGTTGCTGGACTGAGTATGCTATTGTAAGATTGAAATATGCAGAAATGACAAGATATTTACTTGAGTAAGACGCGTCGAAGTACAATGGGAAGCAAAAATGGGTTCCTTTTTCGGTGTAGATGAGCGCGCTATCTGTAGGGACAGTCGCTGCACTTACTGCACTTACTGCACCTACTGCACCTTATGTACACTACATATGTCGATGCGCGTGCGGCCACGGAACATGCGCATGTGGGTGTGGGGCATGTTCGTAGTCGCTACATTTTGTCGGTATGACAGAATTCCTAACCTGATAGTCGTCAACTTTAACTGTTAATATCTCGCTTCGCGGGGCAGAGCGACACTTTTTTCGGTAAAGTTTTACAATTAGGGCCCCAACGAGAAATCAATCGCCACTTAAATATGTTGTAGAAGAGATCTTTCTGAGTAATTCTACGCAAGAAAAAAGTGGGGGACGGCATTGGTTTAATAGATATAGCAAATTGAAATTTCACAATTTTAATGCTTTTTATTAGATATTATAAAGTAACACCACGCCGATGACTTTGATCTTAACATATATTATAGAAGTCTTGTTAATAATATTTAGCAAATAATTTGTTAAAGCAGAGAATAGTTGGTATATTAAAAGTACATGTTTATATGTACTTATTCATCGTACATATTTATATGTACGATAAATAGTTGATATATAAATATGTACTTTTCATATATCAACTATTCTCTGCTTTAACAAATTATTTAAAAAATAATTGGGGACGGCATTGGTTTAAAAAATATAGCAAATTGAAATTTCAGAATTTTAATGCTTTTTATTAGATATTATAAATCTATAGGTTAGTGACGCGCTTTATAATTATGCGCTTTGTAAGTTGAAGCACATAGAAAGCACATACTTGTAAAGCGCGCCAATAACCTATAGGTTAGTGACGCGCTTTATAAGTATGCGCTTTGTAAGTTGAAGCGAGGTCCACCCTATACAGGGTTGGAAGGGAGGGTGCAGGTGGGGGGGGCAACCCCCCCCCGACCCCTGTGGAATACGCTCCTCTGTCCACGCATGTACTTTGGTATATTAGTCTCTTATATATGTATCTCATAATACTCAAAATAACTGTTATAATTTTCAAACTTTTTTGTTAATAACTTTTTAATAAACAACGATTCGTTGCTAAAACCTTTCAAAGGTTACTCAGGAAAATGATCTCTGTAATATATGTCAAGATCAAAGTCATCGGCGTGGTGTTACTTTATAATATCCAATAAAAAGCATTAAAATTCTGAAATTTCAATTTGCTATATCTTCTAAACCAATGCCGTCCCCCATTTTTTTCTTGCGTAAAATTACTCAGAAAGACCTCCCCTACAACATATTTAAGTGGCGATTGATTTCTCGTTGGGGCCCTAATTGTAAAACTTTACCTTTTTTTCTGCCAGATTCGGTTGTTTTGTGCAAAAACGCGTCGATTAAGCCTAGGTTCAACGAAATCGGTGAGGAGGCCACTATTCTGCATATTTACCGTCACGAGAATACATGTTAACGGCTTTACATCTCCCGGCGGACACTAACCTCGGTCGATCGTTCGCCGCGTCGCACATCCCCTCCTGGGCGGTACCCCCACTCTTGTTATTCACATCGGACCATCGGCGATCACGTGATCGTCGTATGACGGTATATGCGTATCTGACAAACAACTTTTCGTAAACACGCAGGAGTGCGATGGGATTATCGATCGCTGAAAATTAAATACGAAAATATACGCTTTTATACATTTTCGTAAATTTATCTCGTTTTCGGAGATATACGTTTTGGCGTATATATCTTTACAAAATATGACAGATCTCGCTCGCCTCTGACAATCCCGATGATGGTTACTCCCCGGGTATGCCAAAATGATGTTTTACAGGTGGAGTCGCGTGTGCTGGTGTAACCGGGCACGTAGGTTTACGCGTGACACAACTCATTCGTTAAACTACCGAAATATATTCAAAGTTCGCGTAGCACGGTCGCCACTCGATTTTATCCTCTAAATCGAGAAAGGTAAGTATACTACTAACCGTATCTGTCGACTAATTCTCTCTTTTTTCTGTTTCAGGTGTTCCGGACTGCTGCTGGCCGCTCTGCGTCTCGTCTCACGGATGGACCTCCTTCGTAGAAGCCGCTTACTACCAACGATGCTCTGGACCAATGGATCGTCACGGATGAAGCACCCACAGGATCGTCGCAGAATCTCAGGTAAGTATCTCGTATACCGTATGCTTATAGCTTAAGCAATGTGCATTTACTCGCACTAAATTTCCGCAGGAATGGTGATTACGCATGAATCTCCCGCATGGAAGGTGACTCAGGATAGGCCACAGGATATCGTCGAATGATTTCTGACACTCGGTATATCACTTTAATTAACAATGTATTTATTCATGTTATTTCAGAATAAATGTTCAGTACAATGCGCTTCACAATGATTTTCTATCACTCGCGGTGTCACACTGTGATCGCTGGATACAGTTTCGTGTGTGTCGCGTTAAATCGTGAAAACTCGGATTAATTCGTTGTCCGACACTCCGCCGCTCGATTATCATCGGTTATCGTGAGAATCTGATATATTCTCCCGTATGACTGTTCTCGCTTTGTTACACGGATATCAGAGTACGAATGTCTATCACAAGTATCGATCGCGTTCTCGTATCACGAAAACATGACGGATATCGCTCCGTGAGCGGGATTATCGGTTGTCACGAGAACGCATATGTTCGTCGCTACGTATATCTTAAAACGTGTTGTCGCGTCGCGCTCTCCCGATAGACTCCCTTTGTCGTTACGCGTAACTCGCGCACAATTGTTTAAGTATTGCAAGATTTCTCGCTTTCGCAATACATCGGATATCGCTCCGTACGCGGGATCACCGGTTGTCATCAGAGACGTGTTAACAGCTCGCGCTCCGCCGGTAGACTCCACGTTCGAACGATCATTCGCAACGGCGTACGTCCCCACTCGGGCGGTTACCCCCACTCCTACTATTGCGTCAGCCATCACGTGATCGTCGCCTGTTTACAGCTGCGTATCGGACAAACAGATCTGACAAACACGGAGGAATGTTGTTTTGCTCTCGCTGTTAATTCCCGTTCGCTAGATACGGCTCGCAAATACATGTCGAAAATATTATATATCACGAAATATCGCGATTTTACAAATTTCGCTCAGATACGGAATTATGTATGTATCCTAGGTCCCAGGCCACGGGTATCGCTCGCATATGACATTCATGCTCGATGTTACCGCATATATGCATTTATAGGGTATTTTTGCAGCGGAGACGCGTGTGCCAGTATCTCGGCGCGCAATCATTCGATTCGCTTGGGATCTCGATAACGATGCTAATTGACATCCCGTAAGACGATATAATACAATTAATTTCATCTCGCACGGGTGTGCGCGGATTTTCGGGGCACACGTGACGGATTGACGCGAGATCGCGATATTGGGGCCTATTACGCTCCCGGAAATGCATCCGTAGGGGTCTTGTCCCTGTAGATGATGTGTGGGTCGATCTCGGCGCGCAGAGTTCGCAGGTCGACGGGACCTGGTGCGCTGCATTCCCGAAGGGTCAACAAAGCGAACGCACGCGATTGTTCCTGAGGAAGGTGTCCGTGCTGGGTGTTTCCGGCACCCAGGTCGGATCGGGGTGAAACTCGGTATACACCCTATTCAGGACCTCGGTAGGCCATCGCCGATGGTGGTTTGGCTGTACGAGGTCTGTGCTAGGATCTTGTCGCACAACGTTCAAAATTCTAATTTATCACCGTGGACGTCTTAGTCGACGTCCCGAGAACACGCTCGTGAAGTTAGTTCGCCTGCATCAGGTCTGTGCCATGTACTTCCAGCACAGACGTCGAACTTGTATCAACTCACCTTTAGGACGCTCGTCGGTGTTCGGTGAACACATATGTATCGCTCTATGTCGGAGACGCGGTGGGTACCGCGATGTCGCCGCACACTCGCTCGACTACGCCGAGGACACGTGAAGCGTGTTCCTCGTGACTCGTATCATCGCCTCGGATGATCCTCTCACCTGTATGACGGTCGTGCCCGACTCCCGGTGCACGCTCATCCGTCGCGGATGTAACTCGCTTATTCGTGCATCAATCCTGCACGATTGTCGCTCTACGTCGGCATTCCTCGCGAACGCTCAGTGTGACTCGAGTTTTCGTGCACAATGCACTATTATGTCTCGGACGCGCGATGACGCGTACAATTGTTCACGCGGACGCGCGATAACGCTGAATCACGGGGTTGTTCCCCTTACGAACTAAGCTTATCAACTAATGAGTAAATATGTGACTTAATCTAATCCTTATTCCTATCGGGTCGGCAAAGGATAGGAAATAAGGTACTCTATACCTATCGACATATATTTATATTTTATATTGACACTATGGGCCTTTAATAATTCAAAACCAAAAATAAAAGGAGAATCATGTATTCATAATAATAAAAAATAAAAAATTGTGAGCGTGGGAAAACGAAACGGGCTCGTGGTGCGCATAAATAAAAATAAAAAATCATTTGGTCGGGCTCTCGGGTAGGCGCACGACGATTCTTGTGTCGCATGTCGCCACGTCGACGATCCTTGGCAGAGCTCTCGGCGTTTCTGCGCTGTTCTGCCTCGGTCCCTCGGTTCGCGGTCCAGTCGGCGGCGTCTCCAATGAAGCCTCCAGCTGCACTGGGAACTCCGAATATAGACATCGGATTCGGACGGGACCTCGGCGGTAATATTAATTAGCATCGCCTAATGACGTCCATGACGTAAAATTAGATCTTGTACCTGTGTGATGTGCTTTTTCCGGCACACGTGACGGATCGATACAGGATCGCAATGGATGTCATCAGGGCGATCCCGGAAATGCTCCGATTTGAATTTTTTCCCCGTAAATGACGTAGATGGTGTGTGCCTGGAACTTCCGGCTCAGGCATCGTAGATCGACGGGACTCTGTGGAACACGTTCCTAGGGACCTAATAAGATGATCGCACACGGTTGTCCTCGTGGAAGGTGCTCGTGGTGGGTGTTTCCGGCACCCAGGTCGGATCAGGGTTAAAATCGATATTCGCCCTAATTATGACCTCGCTAGATCATTTCTGGCGGTCGCTTGCACGTACGAGGTCTGCACCAAGACTTTCCGGCACAGTACTCGAAATTCTAATTAAACGATAATTATGCCTTAATTGGCATCCCAACAACGCATTGACAATGTTGGTTTCCGCGAATTATATCTGTGTCGTGTCTTTCCCGGCACAGGCATCGAACTTGGTCGGGATGACCTTTGACCCGTTCGCTGACGTGTAATAAACACAAATCGTCTCCTCCAGGAGAAGAGGTACGTGCTGGGTTTTTCCGGCACGAGAATCAGACATGAATAACTACACGTGAAGCGTGTCTCTGGTGACATGTTACGTCACTTTATATAGTCTCCTCCTGCAGCTGACGTATGTGCTCGACTTTTCGGTACTCAAGCATCGCTCGGACCTGAAAATCGCTTAATCACGTATCGCTGGTCATTATCAGTCGCATCGTGTCGATAGGCTTCGCGAAAAATGTTCCGTTATATGCTTTACGCGCACACCGCAACATCCGTATCGCAAAGTATTATCACGCATATGACTGATTATAAGTACGCGCAATAACGCCAAACCGCTATGTTACTTGATACGCTTATACGAAATAATGCTAAGTCACGGTTTTTCCCTATCTACTTATATACATGTTTGCAAGTCAATGTATTATTGAGGAAAATCAAGGTAATCTTTATTTGTCGCACTGTAAATCGATCCTCGTAATGACAACAAATAATGTTAGACGCCACGCTTGGCGTTTGAATAAACAAACTTAAACTTTTCCCGGCCGTCGGATGTTATACGATCTGTACATAGAGTTAATAAAATAAATGAAAATTATGCGTGTACAGATGAGAAAGACATTTAGGAAATAAATGTGCTAAAATTCGTCTCGGGAATAGTAACGTGGGTGTGGGCACGCTCGCTCACACGTGGTGCTGGGTCGCGGTCTGCGCCCAGTTGGCCAGGTCAGAGTCACCGCCGGCTCCTCCGGTCGCTGATTCCGACTGCTTCGTCCGCGATGCTGCCTCCGGCTACAAGGAATGGGTTTGAAAACGGTGAAGAAGAAGAAGAAAGCATCGAAAAAACGGATACTCGTAGCAGCGAAACAAAGTGGTGCATTACCGATTCTACCGTTGCTGGGAGTTCTCGGTTCTCTGGCAGGCGGGGCGGCGGGAGTCGCAAAAGCCGTGAACGATAACAAAGCTGCGTGGCGTCAGCTAGAAGAGCTGATGCAACGTCACAATCGCGACATGGAAGGTCGCGGACTTCATCTCGCTCCGTACAAACGCGGTCGGGGAGTAACATCGAAGAAGAAGAAAGGAAAAGAAAACGTCAAAGAGGCGTTAAATATGCCCACGGGTGCAACTACCAACGTACAACTGCAACAACTGGCAAAGAGTATGCGCATTCCGTATTTTAGAGGTGTTTTTATGCGTGACTCGTTACCGATCGGCGGTATACGTCGAAACGAGAGCGGTATTTAAACAATACAGCGGGTCCTGGTACTTATTGGGTGGCGTACGCAAAGAGAGGAAACCGTGTGATGTATTTCGACAGTTTCGGTAATCTTCGACCGCCGAACGAATTGGTGCGATATTTCGGACCCAGCGTGACAAAGATAGTGTACAATCGCACACCCGTTCAAACTTATGAGCAGAGCATCTGCGGACAATTGTGCCTGCGGGTTCTTCAGACGATCGACGACAATCTGCGTAAATTTAAAGCCTGACGGTGCCCGTGGAGACTCAGTGTTCGTTAAACGGCTTTCCCGACATGTCTATGACGTTCACGCTGACCGGGAAGAGCAGCATCCTCGTGGTGCACTACTTTCCTCCCATAGATTTGAGCGATGGTGACTATGAGCTCGGTCTAACAGTTTTTGAGACATCACACGATACCGAACGCGAATTCCTCGAATAATAAATTCTATTTCGACGAGGATGACACGGAAATTACAATTTCCGAGGGATCGTACGAGATACGAGTCTTAAATGAGTTTTTGAAACGTGCAATTTTACGGAAACGCCCACGACGCGTAATTCGTTTCAGCGATCGCGAAGATGATACATCGGTCGCGGATATCGCGCGAGAGGAGACCGTTCGCGCGAGCGACGACGAGAGCGAAAATGAGCTATAAAATACCCGATGGTGCTCCGTGCTAATCACAACACGATGAAAAGCGAGATCAATTGCGTTTTCAGAGTAAACTTTAGCAAACCCAACAACATTAGATCGCTGCTGGGATTCTCGTCGAAGCGTATATTGCAGCCGGGAAAATGGCACCAATCGGATCTACCGATTAATATTATCAACATAAACATAATCCGCATAGAGTGTAACGTGACCGCGGGCGCGTACAGCAACGGTAAACGCGTTCATACGATACATGAATTTTCTCCGAGCGTGCCACCAGGATATAAGATATCGGAAACGCCGGCGCAGATCATTTACCTGCCGATCATCGCGCGGAGCATTACGGATCTAACGATACGCGTCGTGGATCAAGACGGACGATTGCTCGATTTTCGAGAAGAAGTCACCGTCAGATTGCACGTACGACGGCAACAGCGATAACGCGCGTGAGTGTGCGCGACGTATGAGATGCTCGTGTTGAACGACACAGAGCACGCGAGAGATAAGACTTTTCACACTACGGTAGTGACCAACGATATCATTCGATCATTGCCATCATCATCGTCGTCAGGTTACGCTAAAAACACGAAGAAGAAGCTGAAAGCATCGAACATTGAATTTTTACAATCTTTGGGATTCGCGGTGCGAAATATCTGACAAAAACATTCTTAACATTGGAGGCGAGCCGGTCTTTGACGATCGCATTGTGAAGATCGAGACTCACACGTACAACCCGTACGCCAACACAACGTTTGAGCATAGCGACGAGATACGAATACCCATACAACAGCAGAATCTGTATACGTTGCCGTGCGAAAGTTTTCTCTACGTTGAAGGAATATTGAGAATAAAGAAAAGGAACGACGACGACCCTCAGGCAATGCTTGTAAATAATTGCGTGGCGTTCATGTTTGATGAAATTCGATATGAACTTAACGGCGTGGAGATTGATCGCAATAGAAACGTTGGAATAACCAGTACTCTCAAAAACTATGTATCGCTAACGTACGACAATGCTTCGATCATGCGGAATGCTAGATGGGACATTTTATCGAATATATCGGAAGGATATTTCAACTTTTGCGTACCGCTCAAAATGTTGCTGGGCTTTTGCGAGGATTACAAACGCGTGGTTGTTAACGCTCGTCACGAATTGATTTTAATACGAGCGCGTAGCGACAACAATTGCATTGTAGGTAATCCGACGACGGAGCCTGAAATTGAATTGTTTAAATTACAGTGGCGAGTGCCTCACGTTACGTTCAACGAGGTCAACAAGCTGTCAATGCTGCGCGCCTTGGAAAACGGGCGATATTTGAGTATGAGTTTCCGTTCATGGGATCTGTACGAGTATCCCATGCTGCAGAGCACGACCAAGCATTCGTGGGCCGTCAAGACTGCGACTCAGCTAGAAAAGCCGCGATACGTCATCTTTGCTCTCCAAACTGGTCGAAAGAATGTTATGTCTCGAGATGCTAGTCGATTCGACCACTGTAACTTGACCAACGTGAAACTTTATCTAAACTCTGAATTTTATCCGTACGACGACATGAATCTAGACATTGACAAAAACCGATATGCCATCCTGTTTGATATGTATGCATGTTTCCGTAAAGCTTATTACGGATTCGACTGCTTTGAAACGTTGTGCACTGTGGTCACATTCCTGACGCAAGGACCTTTTGTTGTCATTGATTGCTCGCGACAGAACGAGTCCGTCAAGAGCGCCACCGTGGATGTGCGAATAGAATTTGACTGCAAAGAGAATGTACCCGCGAATACTACCGCCTATTGTCTCATCTTGCATGATCGCGTAATCGAATACAGCCCGTTGTCGAACGTGGTGCGCAAGATCACGTAAATTGCACTGTCTGCAAAATATTTCGATATAAGAGAGACAGATGCATCGCGATAAGGTATAGTACAGATCGCTCCTTCGTTGCGTCATGATCGTGCCTACGTTTGTCGATCTGCAAGGATTCACCGTCGGGATGAAATTTGGCGTGAAGGAGGTGGCGGTGCTGCAAAAGGGGACCGTCCTGGCGCATTACATTTTTACACACCCCATGCCGTGGAGTCTCCTCGCAAAATCCGACAAGTCGTGTGCTTCCTGGTTGATTAAAAATCACCATGGGTTACGATGGGAAGGCGGAAACGTGCCGTACAACATGGCTAAACGCATAATTACATCGGCCGTGCTTGGTACAGAAGAGGAGGATGATGATGATGACGAGACGCCGCCGACTCTGGTGTAAGTCAAGGGATGCCAGAAACTAGAATGGTTGGTGGATCTGCTTGAGAATTATGCGAGAAAAAACCTGATCGTCGAGACTCTGGATGCGGATCACGAAGACATCGAATCTTTAAATAATCTAGATAATACCAATACTATGCGATGCGGAAAATATGGTAAGAATTGCGCATTACAAAATGTATTAAAATTATTTAACTGGTGGTCACGCCAGAAAAAATTGAAATTTTTTTAAAAATAAATTATATGAATTTCACAATGTTTTATTTCGTTTTCCCTTCCCCATTAGTTATTAGATGTAGCGTGTTCTTTGTGTGTTTTTTAAGTGTCAAGTGCCTTTTCCTCCCCTCTCCTAAATTCCAGAGCGCGGACTGCGCGAAGCGTATTAATCCCCCACCACCATTATATTGTAATTTTGGAGAAGGGCGGATGTTACCGCGTATATATACTCTGTTAATTTTATACGATCAGTCTCGTATCGGCCGCTTGTGGGAACGGTTCACTTGTTATAACCGAGAGAGAAAATGTATTCCGCTGATGGAAGTAGCAGTAGCAACAGCGGCAACAGTGGTGACATACGCATGAACTATTACGGTTCGCGATGCTGAAACTCCATCGAGTGAGAACAAGTAAGTTTCGTTTTAATTTATAGAGTCTTCTATTTTTATATCTTTTGAGAATTGTATTATTTTAAAACTAATCTCATTATTTTTTACAGCACTTCGTCGGAGCGTCGTGCGGTTCGCATACTTAGCAGACGATTTGCCCTGACACCAACTGCTTATAAGTATTTGGAACTGGGAATCAGTGTGGGACCCACGTCTTGTGTGGAATTGATCCTTGGCGATAATCGTGGAAATCAGATAGTGTTACCGCACGAAACGTGGACCACGCTGATTGAAAAACGTGCTGGTATTGGACGACTCCTGCAATCAACTATCGGTTTATCGCTATCGATTCAAGATTTGGTTTTTCAACTCGTTAAAATACGTGATGCCAATGTTGCAAAACTTATATTACACAATACTTGCTTGTACATGAAACCGTCAACTGTACTGTTTTTATTCGAGCTCGAACATTGTGTCGAGCATGAATATTTGAAGCTGTGTCAAAGTACGCATGAGGTAAATGAGAGATTTGATCTATTTGTTTATAGTTTTCAAAGTAGTTTATTTGGTGTAGAGAGAGACGATGCTGTCAAAATCTTGCGTGAAGTTTGTGATAAAATCTCTGTCATAGATTGTGAACTATTAGCTTATGCTGTGGATAAACTTTTGCGTGATGCCTTGAGACGGTGTGATGTACGTTAGCATGGTGGTGAAAAGGATGAGAGTGGGAGAGGAATGGATGTATGGAGTATTGTAAAGAGTGGGATAGAATGCGAGATGATAGCGATAGCGATGTGGTGAGCGGAGAAAAATGTAATATTTCTAAGATTAAAATAAAAAAATGTTATATTATATGTTGCAGATTTATACATAATACGATGTATAAAATATTTTTATAAGAACATTTATGTTTTCTTTGATTCCTGTTATTTTGTGAGTCCAAAGTGTGGTAAAAATTAAAAAATACAATTTTTAAATTGTTTTTATTTCGTTTCTTATATGTAAAATATATGAAAATAAATTTTTGTAAAAATGTACGTAACTCTATTAATGTATTTGTCTTCCTGCTTTCATTCCCTAGTAGTAAGATTAATTATTAATATTAGCAAAATAATTTAGTACAATTATTAAAAAATGATAATTCGCAGGATGTAGATTAAGTGTAATAAGTATAATATGCATCAAAGAAAGTAAATAATTATTAAAATTATATTAAAATATTTTAATAATTATTAATTTTTAACAACTGAATTATAATTAAAAAAATATTATCGCAATTTCTTAATGATATAAGATGGGAGGAATGGTAAACAAAAAGAAAAATAAATTTGAAATTTTTACCATGATATACATGTATTTTAATTAAATATTTTATACAATTGTGTGGTTAGCAAGGGTGGCAGTGTGGTCTAGTGGTAGACTCGTAATCTGAGGAACCAGGTTCGAGTCCACTTGATCATGTAAACATGGAATTTTTCTGTAATGGTATATTCCGAAGCTGCGCCCTCCCACGCGGGAGAAACGGACTCTCAGCGGGGGAAGGGCTCCGTCTTTCGGGTGACCCCCCCGCGGGGGTGATGGTCTCCCAACGGGGAAAACTGGGCTCCGTCTTTCGGGGGAGACGTTAAGCCGTTGGTCCAAGAATTAAAGTGTGGAGGGGAGTAGAGGTGGTTATGGTGGGGAGGCACAATGGACTTGGTCTGAGTGCCGCACTGGTAGGGCTTCGATGGAGGACCTTCCCCCCCAGATCAGATAACCTCAATATAATAAATGTGGTTAGCAAACACTATCATTAAAAATCAAGATTATGAAAGATTCAGTGATTTAAAGCTATACATGCATTTTAGATTAATCTGGTATATGTATATAGAAAATATTAATATATTCTTTTACACCTCTAGAAATTAATAATAAAATAAAATTAACGCTTTCTTAATGCCTATTACTTATTTCTTTCTCCCAATTTTTTTGCAGTATCTCCGCTCTTGCAAACATTTCCTCATGGTCTAAATATGTCTCTATACATTGCGACAGTGACGACACCCACGTGCCAATCTCGCACGCATCAACACCTCCCCACAGCCGATGCACTCAGTCTTCACACCAATGGGTGTGTCAAATAACGCAGATGAAACTGAGTGCCACCGCACTTTCCATATGAAACCGCGTGGCCGTTCTCGACGCTCAAAACATCGTTCACACAGCCGCACGCGTGGGGACCGCAATCGCACGTAACATGGCTGCAATCCAAAGACGCAAATGCATTGTAGAAGCGTGCCGTAGCGTTCAGGGTGGTCTTGAGGGCGAACTCCATCCAATAGTCTACGCGGCACACGTTTAATTGGTGGACGCATTTCTATATGTAAATTTCAAAAACGTTTTTTAAAGTTATACAAAAATTAAATATTATTTTAATTTCTTCTTTACCTTCTTTTATAATGATCCTGCGATTAAAAAATATGACAGAAAATATTGATAAATGTCTTTTTCACACTATTTTTTTAAATCACGTCACACTCTTCTACTGTTAGATTTTTCTCGACTGATATACTTTCTTTCGACCGATGCACTGGATTTCAAATCACATTCTGTGGTTTTGACGCCCTTCGTTCTTCGTTATATACTTTTCTTCTATCGCTTTTTCTCCCGTTTTAACTAGAGCATCGCATATCATTTCTTTTTCTGTTTAGCGCATGGTGTCATCAGATCGATTGTTAAGTATGCATCGCAGAGAGGTATCTCCCTTAGACGCTGAGTCGCGTTGCTGCTTATGTTATATTTGTTTACAAAATTTTAACCGAATATTGTCACGAAACATGTCGCTCGCCGATAAAACGTCCCTTTCATAGAAAAAATGAAGAGAACATCGGCGCAGTGATAATTGATAGTAAATTATAGCAACCTGTCATTGGCGCTCGCGTTTTTGTTTAAGACACGGCCCGATAAAGGGCTCTTCCTAGAAAAAATCATGCGGTGGATATCTGTCGCACCAAAACCCTTGAGTTAAAGAGGAGAGGGGCACTCAAAAAAATTTCCACCGTACAGACTGCACGTGCACTCTTGAAAGAAATAATTTATACGTCTATGATAAAAGTCCATGATAAACAGCTCTTCCTAGAAAAATGAAGAGGACATTGGCGTCACGATAATTGACCATAAATTAATCAACGCTCGCCTATGCAGGGCGAGACGCTGTGTTTATAAACATATCCCGACGAGCGCGCGCCTAAGTCTCGATATTCCCTCCCCTCCCCCTCCTTTCCCCTGGACCCCAACGCCCTAGTACCCCTCCCTGCCCCGCGGACCCCACGCCCTCCGAGCATGGAGTACCCCGCGCCGCCGAAACCACTCGCCCCTCTCCCCCCTCGCCTACAAGAAATTTCGAACCGGCCTATACTACCTACTCCTACACATTTTAATAAACAATTAATTTATTTAATTTTTATCGCGCTTGGTTCATTCATTAAAGTTTCCGCAGTAATCAAAATTTAATAAAATTCAAACGGTTGAGCTGCAGTTTCGTTTAGTTGAAGGAAACATATCAAATAGTTGACGTTATACGATAATGATGTGATATTTAATCATGCTCTTTAGTTGTTTATTAAGAAAAATAATATTTATTTCTAACTAAATTATGTAGGATAAATCAACTAAGTTTTTATTTAGCCTACAAATTTTAATAAACAATTAATTTATTTGATTTTTCATCGCGTTTGGTTCATCCATCAAAAAGTTTCCGCAGTAATCAAAATTTAAACGATTGAGCTGCTGTTTCGTTTAGTTGAAAGAAACATATCAAATAGTTGACGTTATACGATAATGATATGATATTTAATCATGTTCTTTAGTTGTTTATTAAGAAAAATAATACTTATTTTCAACTAAATTATGTATCAATCAACTAAGTTTTTATTTAGCCTAGAAATTTGAATATACAATTTATTTAATTTTTTATCGCGCTTAGTTTATCCATCAAAAAGTTTTTGAAAATGTACAAAATTTTTTGTTACTTTGACAAGTTAAAATTGACGAAATCTGTCATTTGTTTAAAAATTTTGTAGTGTCAAACTCAACCGTTCCGTTGAAAATACACAATATTTATCAATCCTCACGGTATCGTTTAGTCAGTTCGATACTTGAAATTTAAACACATATATTACCTAGGTAACTAAATGGCATGCAAAAACAAATAAATGCTACTAGTATTTTGAACAAAATAATTGGATTGAATTGGTTTAGTTAATTGTTGATTATGGTTGACATAAATGAACTATATCTCTTTTAGTGCAACATTATAATTGTTGAATCAACCATTGGATCAACCAACCATACAAATTTAGTTCGTTCTACCAATTTTTTTTCTCAGTGCAGAAATACGTATCTAAAAAGCTGCATTCCCGATATTCACTGCCAGTCACAGATGTCTATACTTAACAAGATCGCTAAGGGCCAGTTTCACTATCTCCGACTAACGTGATCCTCCGATTAAACTCACTTTTCGTCTCTTTCTAATTTTCCAGTTAGAAAGAGACGAAGAGTGAGTTTAATCGGAGAATCACGTTCATTGGAGATAGTGAAACTGGCCATAACTTGGTCAAAAACAATGTGTCGGCAGGATTTCCAGGTTAGGTTGTAACCGGACACGTTAGGTCACGCGTGACACGACTCATTCGTCAAACTACCGAAATTTACTCAAAGTTCGCGTAGCACGGTCGCCACTCGATTTTACCCGTTAAATCGAGAAAGGTAAGTATACCACTAACCGTATCTGTCGACTAATTCCCCTTTTTCTCTGTTTCAGGTGTTCCGGAGTGCTGCTGGCCGCTCTGCGTCTCGTCACGGATGGACCTCCTTCGTAGAAGCCGCTTACTACCAACGATGCTCTGGACCACTGGATCGTCACGGATGAAGCACCCACAGGATCGTCGCAAAATCTCAGGTAAGTATCGTATACCATATGCTTATGGCGTAAGCAATGTGCATTTACTCGCACTTAATTTCCGCAGGAATGGTGATTACGCGTGAATCTCCCCCATCGAAGGTGACTCAGGATAGGTCACAGGATATCGTCGAATGATTTGAGACACTCGGTATATCAAGTTATATAACAATGTATTTATTCATGTTATTTCGAATAAATAGTCATTTGGATGCGATTCACAATGATTTACAAACACTCACGGTGTCACAGTATGATCGCTTATTACAGTTCGTGTGTGGCGCGGTATGTCGTATAAATTCAAAATAATTCGTCGCCCGATACTTCCGCTACACGGATATCACCGGTCGTAGTGAGAATATAACGTATTCTCCCGATTGACTGTCCTTGGCTTTGTAAACGGATATCGGATGTCGACTGTCAATTTTACAAGTACCGATCGCGCTATCATCACACACACGAAAGATAACGGATCTCGCGCCGTACGCGGGTCTCGTCGGTTGTTACGAGAACTTTCGCCAAGTATCGAAACGAGTTAACGGTCCGAGCTCTCCCGACAGACTGACCACTATTACGCGTAACTCGCGCACGAAAGTTGAGTATCGCAAAATATGCTTTATTCGCGAACTCGCGGATATCGCTCCGTACGCGGGTCTCCCCGGTTGTATAGAGAAATATGTTGTCGCTATGACTTCTCCCGGCGGACTCACCTCGGTCGATAGTAGGTTTACTAGGCTGATTCTAACCCAGTGACGTCATGGGGGGGAAGGGGGGGGTCACCGTCGAGGAGTACGACAGTGATAAGAAGGGGGAAGGGGGGAGGGGGAAGAGGGGTTATCAGCACATACCTGCCTTATCTTATCAGCACTTACCTCCGTCGAGGAGTACGGCAGTGATAAGAAGGGGGAAGGGGGAAGGGGGGTTATCAGCACTTACCTCCCGTTATCTTATCAGTACTTACCTCCGTCGAGGAGTACGGCAGTGATAAGAGGGGGAAGGGGGGTTATCAGCACTTACCTATCTTATCAGCACATACCTCCGTCGAGGAGTATGATAGTGATAAGAAAGGGGGGGAGGGGGATTATTTGCACTTACCTCTCTTTATCTTATCAGCACATACCTATGTTATCAGCGCTTACCTCCGTCGAGGAGTATGATAATCATTATTTTAAGAACAATGCGACATTTTTGAGATTTTTTTCCCAAAAACCGATAAGATCGCGTACCGCGGGCTAAGGCCCCGCCGCCCGCCGCCGCCCGCCGCCGCCCGCCGCCGCCCGCCGCCGCCCGCCCGCCCGCCCGCTCGCCCAAGTGGGTTAATCATTGTGGGTTAATCATTGCCATCATCGCCCGCTTACGTCACCGTTCGAGTCGTTAACTCGCCTGCGTTCTCCGTTCGGTCTTGGGTTAATCATCGCCATCATCACCCGCTTACGTCACCGTTCGAGTCGTCAGGTGCCAATCGCTTGCGTTCTCCGTTCGGTCTTCTCTCGCTCGCTCGCTCGCATTCATATATCGCGCATCATGCGCTCGGTATTTAATTTTTAACTTTTTTAATAAGGAACAGAGGTGGAAGGGAAATTAATTGATTGAAATTTTTTTTGTTTTTTACATACACATACTTTACGTTGATTTATTAACCACATACAGTATTAGAAAACATATACAATTAAAAAATATATACAATTAAAAAAATATGTACAATTTCTCCCAGTCCTCTTCGGACTCCTTCCCCTCATAGGGCTGGAACTCACTCCAGTCTTCATGTTCCAGCTCCTCCCCCTCCTCCTCGTAGGGTTCGAGCCCGAACAGCCTCCGCAGATTGAAAATATCATCGTTGTCGCGGCCCTTGGGTGAATCAAACCACAGATTAAAAATATCATCGTTGTCGCGGCCCTTGGGCGAGTCACACCATAGATATTCCAGATTCGCCCGACACCAGATCCTCTCATTCTGCACCGATTGACGCCGCAAATTATTAATATATCCCCTGATGGAGATATATTCAATCGAAATCAACTGAAAAAATTACACAAAACTGGTTAATTTTGAAGAAAATTATATGTACAATTAATTATAGATACCTATATTAATTTGATATACCTCTGGCGGGCCGAAAACTACATATACCACCCTTTGTAGCTCCATCTCCCACTTCTTGTATGGAAAACGCAGCTCACCAATGCCCGGAACGCCAACTATCCACTGAAAAAATAAAATACATGGATTATAAAAAAAATACAACACACACACACACACACACACACCTCTGGCTGGGTTTCAAGTTTCACCGAGTCATTTATATCCATTTTTTCCTGTAAAATTATATAAACATTAATTAATTAATTAATTAAAAATTATTTAACTATAGTATATAAATAACTTACTATTGATTGATTGTAAGAAACATATAAATGTCTCGGAGGAAACATCTCGTCAAGGACATTTCTAGGATTCTGTAAAAATAAAAAAAGATAAAATAAAAAAGACATAAAATAAATTAATTGTAAAATTATACAAATTACATACCTCAAATATTGTGAAATCTGGAGGAGGAGACGTCTCCTCGCTTATGGTCTCAGCATGCTATACAAAATAAAAAACAACAAAAATTATTCAAAATTACGTTTAAACTATCGCACACATACACACACAAATCACATACCGTTGGGATGAACTCTACATCCAACTGGTTCATCAGACATGGCACCTTAGCGTATTTTTCTTCCCCGACTTTTATATACTAAAAGAAAAAAATTTGGAAAATTATTATAACACGCACGCACATAGCACGATAGAAAATTATTATAACACGAAACACTTACACCGTCACACGGATAAGTAATTTTGAGCTGCATCTTATCGCTCTCGTTGCTCGAAACTTTGTGACACCATGCAAAGAATATTGCAATGTTGCAACAGTTCGAATTTTGGGGTAAGAGATATACCTGATATGAATATTTCAAAGTGTTGACCCGCTCTCGAATTTTGGGGTAGGGGATATACCTGATATGAATATTTCAAAGTGTTGACCCGCTCATGTGTGAGTCACCGCTCCAGACGAAAGGGTTAAAAGAAGAGTATGTCATAGACAGATAAAAAATTTTCTTGTCGCGTCTTTTTAGAAGATTGTGTCTAGACGGAAAAGAATTTGTTGCCGCGTTTTTTTTCCTGCAGCAGTTACAATATAGTTTTAAAATGCCTCTGACATGAACGTTACGAAGAAAGATAAGAAATTGCACGGGGTAGAATTATTAAACAATTATCAACCGCTAACAACTAATGGAAAAGGGAATAGAAAATAAAACATTTTAAAGTTTATATAATTTATTTATTTATTTATGGTTATAAAAAGATAACACTTCTTTCTCGTGTTTCGACCACCAGTTAAATATCTTAAATACGTTTTGTAACGCGCAATTCTTCATATGTTTTCCGCATCGCATAGTATTAGTATCATCTAGATTATTTAAAGATTCAATGTCTTCGTAATCCGCATCCAGAGTCTCGACGATCAATTTCTTTCTTGCAAAATCTTCAAGCAGATCCACCAGCCATTCTAGTTTCTGACATCCCTTGACGTACACGAGAGTCGGTGATGTCTCATAATTTTCTTCTGTACCAAGCACGGCCGAGGTAATTAGGCGTTTAGCCATGCTGTACGGCACGTTTCCGTCTTCCCATCGTAATCCATGGTGATTTGCAATCAACCAAGTAGCGCATGACTTGTCGAATTTTGTGAGAAGACTCCACGGCATGGGTTTTTCAAAAATGTAATGCGCAAGAACGGTCCCGTTTCTCAGCACCGCCACTTCCTTCACGACAAATTTCATTCCGACGGTGAATCCTTGCAGATCGACAAACGTTGGCATGATCATGATCCAACGAAGAAGCGATCTGTACTATACCTTATCGCGATGCATCTTCCTCTCTTATATCAGAATATTTGCAGACGGTGCAATTTACGTGATTTTGCGCACTACGTTCGACAACGGGCTGTATTCGATTATGCGATCATGCAAGATGAGGCAATAGGCGGTAGTATTCGCGGGTACATTCTCTTTACAGTCGAATTCTATTCGCACATCCACGGTGGCGCTCTTGACGGACTCGTTCTGTCGCGAGCAATCAATGACCACAAAAGGTCCTTGCGTCACGAATGTGGCCACGGGGAACAACGTTTCGTAACAATCGATTCCGTAATAAGCTTTACGGAAACGTGCATACATATCAAACAGGACGGCGTACCGTTTTTTGTCAATGTCTAGATTCATGTCGTCGTATGGATAAAATTCAGAGTTTAGATAAAGTTTCACGTTGGTCAAGTTACAGTGGTCGAATCGACTAGCATCTCGAGACATAACATTCTTTCGACCAGTTTGGAGAGCAAAGATAACGTATCGCGGTTTTTCTAGCTGAGTCGCAGTCTTGACGGCCCATGAATGTTTCGTCGTGCTCTGCAGCAGAGGATACTCGTACAGATCCCATGAACGGAAACTCATACTCAGATAACGTCCGTTTTCCAAGGCGCGTAGCATCGATAGTTTGTTGACCTCGTTTAACGTAACATGAGGCATTCGCCACTGTACTTTAAACAATTCGACTTCAGGCTCCATCGTCGGATTTCCTACAATGGTATTACTGTCGCTACGCGCTCGTATCATAATTAATTCGTGACGAGCGTTAACAACCACGCGTTTGTAATCTTCGCAAAAGCCCAACAATGTCTTGAGCGGTACGCAAAAGTTGAAATATCCTTCCGGTATAGCTGATCCCAAGTCCCATCCAGCATTCCGCATGATCTGAGCACTGTCATACGTTAGCGATACATAGTTCTTGATAGTACTGGTTATTCCAACGTTTCTGCTGCGATCAATCTCCACGCCGTTGAGTTCATATCGAATTTCATCAAACATGAACGCCACGCAATTATTTACAAGCGTTATCTGTGACTCGTCATTCCTTTTCTTTATCTTCAATATTCCTTCAACGTAGAGAAAACTTTCACATGGCAACGTATACAGATCCTGCTGTTGTATGGGTATTCGTATCTCGTCGCTATGCTCAAACGTTGTGTTGGCGTACGGGTTGTACGTGTGAGTCTCGATCTTGACGATGCGATCGTCAAAGACTGGCTCGCCTCCAACCTTAAGGATATCGATCATGTTTTCTCAGATATTTCGCACCGCGAATCCCAAAGATTGTAAAAATTCAACGTTCGATGCTTTCAACTTCTTCTTTGTGTTTTTAGCGCAGCCTGACAACGATAATGATGATGATGATGATGATGATGATGATAATGATTGAATGATATCGTTAGTCACTACTGTAGTATAGATAGTCTTATCTCTTGCGTGCTCTGAGTCGTTCAATACGAGCATCTCATATGTCGCGCACACTCACACGCGCGTTATCGCTGCTGTCGTCGTACGTGCAATCTCACGGTAATCTCTTCTCCTCGAAAATCAAGCAATTGTCCGTCTTGATCCACGACGCGTATCGTTAGCTCCGTAATGCTCCGCGCGATGATCGGCAGATAAATGATCTGCGCTGGCGTTTCCGATATCTTATATCCTGGTGGCACGCTCGGAGAAAATTCATGTATCGTATGAACACGTTTACCGTTGCTGTACGCACCCGCGGTCACGTTACACTCTATGCGGATTATGTTTATGTTAATGATATTAATCGGTAGATCCGATTGGTGCCATTTTCCCGGTTGTATTATACGCTTCGGCGAGAATCCCAGCAACGATCCAATGTTGTTAGGCTTGCTAAAGTTTACTCTGAAAGCGCAATTGATCTCACTCTTCATCGTGTTGTAATTAGCACGGAGCACCATCGGGTATTTTACAGTCTCATCCTCGTCCTCGTCCTCATCCTCATCCACATCCTCGTTACCGTTTGCGCGAGCGGTCTCCTCTCGCGTGATATCCGCGTCCTATGTATGATTATCGCTTGTGGAACGAGGTACGCGTCGGCCGCGTCGCGGGCGTTTCCGTAAAATTGCACGTTTCAAAAACTGGTGTATGGCTCGTATCTCGTACGATCCCTCGGGAATCGTAATTTCCGTGTCATCCTCATCGAAATAGAATTTATTATTCGAGGAATTCACGTTCGGTATCGTGTGATAAGTCTCAAAAACTGTTAGACCGAGCTCATAGTCACCGTCGCTCAAATCTACGGCGGGAAAGTAGTGCACCGCGAGGATGCTGCTCTTCCCGGTCAGCGTGAATGTCATAGACATGTCGGGAAAACCGTTCGATTAACACTGAGTCTCCGCGGACACCGTCATCCTTTAAATTCGTGCCGATTCATCGATCGTCTGGAGAAATCGCAGACACAATTGTCCGCAGATGTTCTGATCATAAGTCTGAACGGGCGTGTGGTTGTACTCTATCTTCGTCACGCTCGGTCCGAAATATCGCACCAACTCTTTTGGCGGTCGAAGATTACCGAAACTATCGAAATACATCACGCGGTTTCCCCTATTTGCATACGCCACCCAATGAGTACCGGGGCCCGCTGCATCGTCCAAATTTACAATACCGCTCTCGTTTCGTAGTATGCCGCCGATCGGTAACGAGTCACGCATGAAGACTCCTCTAAAATATGGAATGCGCATACGCTTTGCCAGTTGTTGCAGTTGTACGTTAGTCGTAATACCCGCAGGCATTTTTAATGTCTCTTTGACGTTTTTTTTTTCCCTTTTTTCTTCTTCTTCAATGTCACTCCCTGCCCGCGTTTATACGGAGCGAGATAAAGTCCGCGACCTTCCATGGCGCGATTGTGACGTCGCATCTCTTCTAACTGACGCAACGTGGCTTTGTTATCGTTCACGGCTTTTGCGACCCCCGCCGCCCCGCCGGCCAGAGAACCGAGAACCCCCAGCAACGGTAGAATCGGTAATACACCGCCTCGTTTCGCTGCTGGAAGTATTCGTTTTTTCGATGCTCTCTTCTTCTTCTTCACGGTTTTCAAACCCATTCCTAATTTCCGCTTGACATTCATGGTCGCCCAGACGGCTGTAGCGGCAGCTCTCTCTCCGAGAGCCGAATCTTTCGCGATGACACGTTCTAGCACTCTCTTGGCGAGTATCTTGTCCGCCGCGTGTCTGTCGATGAGGTCGTTGCTACGCGAATACGCTATGTCGTGTTCGCGACACGCCGCGTCCAATTGATTAATACCTTGATCACCTCTGGCTAATCGTTCTTTCAGCCGAGTGCCCGGACCGCAAACCTGATAGCCTGGTATATGCAATTCAATCGGAAGTGCGTTTATCGTGTGGTTTAACAGGCCTCTGCCTTTTTTCGTTGACATTTACCACAATTCTTTATCAATGGTGCGGGATCGTCGATGTGCGTTCGCCGCCACGGTTGATAATGTTCGTAACAGCGACGATAGGTCTGAACCTCTAAATCCGCCTTTATATGTTCCGGAGGTTTGTCCCACACGTAATGAATGTGTTCACCGTAAATTTGCAACAGAACAACTTTCGGCACAAATTGCAACTGTTCGGCACTCAAATCACAAATATCGGAAGGTCTTGATAGCAGGACGAACATCTTTGCTACTGAGTGACTCGCGGTTCCACGCACCTATAAATAGGCGTCCGATCCAGCTCTCCAGTCGGCAGTGTGAAAAAATGAAATTTGTGCGACAGCCGTTGGCGATACGCGTGACGAATTACGACGACAGGTCACGGTCGATGGAGGGCAATGCGGAGAAGCGTAGGCACGGTACGGTGCTACCGACTACTATACGCGCGATCATTTGCGGCCCCTCGAATTGCGGTAAAACTAACGTTCTGATAAGTTTGCTGGAAAGTCCGCACGGTGTACGTTTCGAGAACGTGTACGTGTACTCAAAGTCGCTACAGCAGCCGAAATATCGGTATCTAGAGAAATTATTAACGTCGATCGATGGAATCGGTTACTTCACGTTCTCCAACAACAGTGACGTCATTCCGCCGAGCGATGCGTGTCCAAACTCAATCTTCGTCTTCGATGACGTGGCATGCGACAAACAAAACGCGGTGAGAGAGTACTTCTCAATGGGTCGGCATTCAAGCGTTGACTGCTTTTATCTCTGTCAGACGTATGCGAGAATACCTAAACATCTGATACGCGACAACGCGAACCTGCTGATCCTGTTTAAACAGGATGGCACCAATCTGAAACACGTGTACAACGATCACGTGAATACCGACATGTCGTACGATGAATTTTGCGCGTTGTGTAGTGAATGTTGGCAGCACAAGTACGGATTCGTAGTGATAGACAAGGATAGCTCGCTTAGTAATGGTCGATACAGAAAAGGATTTAACGTGTTCGCGATACCGCAAAAGCGGTCAGTCGTTGTCGGTACTTTATCGAGGTAAAACGTCGGAGAGAGCAACACTTTACGTATTTCCGCGATGGGTGCAATTGACAAGAGCGATGATATTCGAGAGCGCGAGAAGATTGTGAAGGAGATTGCGAAAACGAGCAAATCAATTCGCAAGAAACTTCGCGCGTTGAAGACCGGTAAGATCGAGAAGGACATTGAGTTGGACACGCATTTTAAACCTCTCATCGGGCCACTACGAAAGATCGCCGAGAACTCGAGCGCGGTGAAGAAAGAGGAGTCGGAAAGCGACATCGAGATCGACACGTTTTCCGAGAATGTGACGCCGAAAAAGAAGAAACGACCAAACTCCTGGTCGGATCCGCCGCCGCGTAAATCTGATCAATCAAAAGCTCCACTGGATGTACCACCGATAACCTCATCTCCACCAATCTCTCTCCACTCTACACCAATAACCTCATCTCCACCATACGTAACGGCGAGAAAAGTGCAACCTACAATAAAGTTCGAATTACCCGAAAACGTGCCTGTTTTTGAACTCACGGATGACTCGGAGCTCGCAACGTCCATTCGAAAGGAGTTGGAAACGCCGGAGGGTCGAGAAACGTTGCATAATACCTTGGGTCCATTAGGTAAAGAGTACATCGGGGCTCTTATGAGCGCCAAACCAAAGAGCGATATAGATACCGTGTACGGTGTTTATCTGGGCAACGATGGAATAATGCTCGGCAATAAACGTTTCAAGGTGGACAGCATGGATAACATGTATATCGGCGACGTACATTACATTGGCACACCCGGTATTTATGAGTTGATCTTTAAAAACAAGCCTGATAAAAACATTTACACGGAGGAGGATATGCAAAAGTACAAGAATATCCTGTTTGAGACGAGCACACATAGATTCAATCACGATCCTCTCGGGCGAGTAAAGTCCCACAGGGGGGACAAGTACATGAAGATAATCCAGAAGTTGATACCACCTGCATCCATGAAGAAACGATCCGGAAAGGGATTAATCGCGCGATGACGCTAACCGACAATAAGATCGATTACGTGCACTGGGACGATCCCAACGAGCTGGTGGATTGTCTGCGATTGCTCGACGCTTCGCGCCACGCTGGCAACAATGCTCACGACAACAAGATCATGTCGATCATCGAGGAACTTCGCGAAGCCGATCTTATTATAAATTGAATCACGCGGCAGCGAGTCATTCAATCAATGTTGAAATGCCGATCAACAAATTTGGAGTATTCGAGCAGATCAGAGACGTGCCGAACGCCGTTTCACATCATAAGTGGAGCGGATTCGTGAGACATTTCGTGCGTAATAACGCTCTGTGTCGCATCGCTACGGATTTTGATGCAAAGTCGCTCAAGATTCGTCAAGTGGCGCAACCGGAGGCTGATACCGACGCTGTCAACAAACTATACGTGGATCAGTGCATTAAAAAGTTAAACCATAAACTGAGAAAGTCAGATGAAAAGCTGACTGCGTACGAGAAGGACGTGCAAGCGTTACGGACTGCGATAAACGAGCTTCAGAATTCGATTACCGCTGAGTCAGAAACGACAACGGACAACAATGGACAAACGGACCAAGATCGGCTACGAACGACTATCAAGCGGCAACGAACGGCAAAAAACGGTTCAGGAACGGTTATCGGAGGGCTGTCGAGTGACTAAAGTACAGCTATCGAGCGGCTATCAAGCAGTTAACGAACGGCTCAAGAACGGCTATGAACGGCTAACAAATAGTTATAAACGTTCAGCGGACGACAAAGAACCGCTATTGAAGGACAAGGAACGGAAATAAACGGATATTGAATGGTTAAAAAAATTTTGGAGATATAAATTATAATTTCTTTGCACATATTATTATTACATGCCGACCAATTGCACCGATAAAAACATGACATCGTCGAAATCCGATGGACGCAAAAATATCGAGAAGCAACGACTCGTCGAGGAACTGCATGCTCTGGCGAGAAGAAATTTTCCCCGAAGACGCGTCATAGTACGAGGGTACGATGACCTGTGGCAGGCTGACATTGTCGAGATGCGTCCGTACTCACGTTTCAACAAAGGTTACCATTATATACTCACCGTCATTGATGTGCTGAGCAAGTATGCGTGGGCTGTACCGCTCAAGAGTAAAGGCGGAAGCGAGACAGCCGACGCTATCGCTAAGATAATTCGGGATAGCAAGAGGTGCCCCAGAAACTTACAAACCAATGTGGGGAAGGAATTTTACAACGCCGACGTGCAACGATTAATAAAGAAACATAATATAAATCATTATTCCACATATTCGGTGATGAAGGCATCGGTCGTTGAGCGATTCAATCGCACGTTAAAGAATGACATGTGGAAGAAGTTTACACTCAACGGAAATTACAAGTGGGTCGACATGCTACCGCGTCTCGTCACGGATTACAACGCGCGCAAGCATCGAACGATCGGTATGCGACCCGTCGACGTTACTCCCGCGATCGCTGAAAGACTCCTGGGTACGGTGTACAGCGTGATAAAGATCGCGGGTCCGGCAAAGTTCAAAGTAGGCGACCCTGTACGCGTCAGCAAGTACAAGACGATTTTCGAAAAGGGATACACGCCGAATTGAACAACCGAGGTTTTTAAAATTGTTAAAGTGCAGCATACTAATCCCGTAACCTATCTACTCGAGGACTATCGTGGAAAGTCTATCACCGGAGGATTCTACGAGCATGAGCTGCATCGCGCGGCTTACCCGGACGTGTATCTCGTGGAGAAAGTACTTCGCAGGAGGGGTGACGAGGTTTACGTGAAATGGCTGGGATTCGATGGATCGCACAACTCATGGATACACAAGGATAATGTGGTTTAACTTATACAGACTGCATTTATTTTTACTATATAAAAAATATGTGTAAAATACAAAATATGAAATATATACGAGGTATAAAATGTGAAATACATATAAGTTATTTTTATTAATATCCCATCCAATATAAAATGTTGCATACATCCAATATCTTTATTAATATCATGTCCAATATAAAACGTTATTTTTCATACAATGCATACATTATGTTACATACATACTTACTTACATTACGTTATACATTACGTTCTACATTATATATATTACGTTATACATTACGTTATACATTACGTTATACATTACGTTATACTACATTATGTTACGTTATGTTATACTGCATTATACTACGTTATGTTATACTGCATAATACTACGTTATGTTACGTTATAAGGGTATTCGGTAATGTCCCCACGGTAGCGTATCGGTCGAATCGGGTATAATGTATCGCTTATCGTCGTACGGACTTAGAGCAATCTTTTGTTCGCAACATGTATATACCTGATGCAATTTTGATCTTATACAGGACTGCTGTCGCGTCATTTCAATGACATCACTCAGACATCGCGTGTAATCATCGAACGTTATCGTTCTCGCGACAACGTTACTCTTGACACCTTTAACCTTCTTCGTATCTTTCTTGCCATCGACTCGCAAGGCGTACATCTTTGCCCTAAGCCCGACGAATTCAGTCATTATCGCACCGTTGTTTTCGTCCTTCATCAAGCCCGGCACTTTCTTGTTCTCAAGCGGGATGCCGTACGCGTTATCGACCGGGTAATCGCTCGTGTCAAATCTAGCGATATCGCGTTTCACGTTCTCGTACACGTCGTCGCATTCGACGTGGTATATTAGACTGTCCGTGTCGGTGTACACAACTTTACACTTGTCGCTATACAGAGGAGACATGTACTCGTGATGAAATTCATACAAAGACGTTTTAGATATGTCGAGGATGCACATGCCTACGTAAATAGGTTTTTCAAATTTCACCTCGAGTTTGCGCATTTCTATGGCAACCAAATTTTCTGAAAAAATACTTCTGCTATGGAAATTTGGTTTAGCGATCATTGCCTCCGCGCCGTATCTACCCTCCCAATGAGTCACGAGTCGCACGTCTACATGATTACGCACATTCTCCATCGTTTTACCAAATACCGCGTTGTTCATCATTTTGTATAAATTTTTCTCGAAATCGTTTGTCGCGCGCGTTCTAAACAGAGTGTTTAATTCGATGTAATCGCGGAGCCATGGAGATTGAGTGAATTGCAATACGCGGTGGATCTTTGTAACACGAAGACCATGACGTGTACATTGCTGCAGGTTGCGATAGTGTATGACGTAACGCTTCTTATCGCGCACAGTCGCAAGAAGTTTTTCCTGCCGCTTGCCGGGCGGCTTATCGCGCGTCGGACAGAACGGTAGGTCAGCGTGCGCGTCGTGTTTATTTTGCGGGTACTCAAGGTCGACTTCGAGAATGTAGCCTGTCGGAGAATCCAGCGCGACATTCATAACATTAAAATTGGCTACGTTGTCGACCCATTGAAAATCGGTGTAAGGCAATGGTTGACACATTGCCCAGCCGTACAAGTTGTTTACATCAAAATACATCAGGTACGACGATGGTTTCGATGGATCGTACGACTGCATGTACTTGTTATTGGCTCGCGCATATCTACTTGAACATTGACTCAAACCGCCGCGTATACCACGTTCGATAAACATAACCATATCTATATCGGTGAGCAGTTCGAAATTTATGCGAGTATGTTTTAACATGGCATCCCACGTATACCCGGGAAGAGTATAGTAATACGCGGGGTCGAGCCCATAACTTTTGATGCAACTGTCACGGAAATTTTCAAAAATATCAGCCAATAACAAGACATCCGTTTTGAGGTAAAGATCGCTGTATTCGCCCAAGGTTCGAACGGAAAACCGCTGCCAAACGTTCACGGCGTGTGCGTAATCGCTCTCGGATACAGTGTCACCGACCAATGAACTGAAAAATAATTCGCGCGGCGGTAAACACGTGTCCTCCAACTTTTCGACGCAATCCACGTATTCGTATGGAAAGACACCTTTTCGCGTCAGTAATTCAAAATCGTGAACAGATAATTCGGAAAATTTAGAACGTGCAATTTTTAATTTGTTCTTATCGAGGAAGGATGCTAATTTTTCGAGACTAGTATTGAGAAATTTTAACGAATCGATGAACCGTAACTTTATATTGTTTCGCGAATCTGATTTGTCGGCTGTGTCTTTAACGTTTTTCGTGAACGAGATATATTTTTCTTTAGTTAACGGCAGTACGTCGATCGAGCCTTCGAACGCGGCAGCTATTTCTTTTATAATAAAATGCGAATCGTAGCCGGATAAATTGTGAAAAACTACGGGAATGACATATGAGTCTTTATAATTTAGATTACAATTTGAATGCGCGGGACCTCTGTAGCGACCGGTCAGATGGCAATGATCGCGCACCCGCTCGTCGTCCGGCGCGAACGATTTTTCGCAAATGTGGCAGTGCGTCGCGCTGTGAAATGCTTGCCACTGTTCTTTCGAGAGAGTCTCCATAGGGACATTGGTTGATAAAATACACTTTACGCGATGCGCTATTTCCTCGAGTTCGTTGGCGAACCATGCGATGCAATCCTTATCGCGACGAAACCGATATGTAGACAACGAGTCGTCGTACGAGCACCGCACGTAGTATCCTACGCTAAATACCTCGTGGCGTTGATAGGTGTACGTGGACGCTTGCAGATCAGCATCCATCTTCTCCAGGGTGCATTCGAGATCGGCGTACACCACGAACGGAAGCCGCTCCTTCCTGTTGTAGTTGCGGAAGCTCAGCCATTTATCGTCCTCGCTCGGTAGTCGGATGGCACAGTCGTTCATCTTTTGACAATCAATGGCGTGGACTTCTAATTTTTCGCTCGTTTGGAAATAATGCAAGCATCTGAAAAAAACAATTATTTACTAATTTTTAAACAAAAAATTATTTACTATTTTTTAAACAATAAATTATTTATTTTATATAAAAATGTATACTCACCGATCGCAAAAGTATTTCTTTTTCCTATTCTTGCTCACTTGCGAGCTCACGAGGCGGGATAGGTTCTTGATCCACGCGAAATGTCCCACGTTGTCGTCTCCGTGATCTGGTAGGTACAGCAAATTGACATGCCTATTCTTTTTACTATCGGTGAGCCGTATCGGTAAGATTACAAGTTTCTCTTTCTTCTCGACAGTATATACATTGATCGACAAGTCGTTGAAATTTTCAAACTTTTTTATCTGGTTCAACGTCATTGGAAACTCAATGCCCTGAAGATTTAGCACGGTTGTATAATTGGGGTACAAGGATACCCGTTCCGGATGTCTTTCGACTGGATATAGAGCGGCGACCACCGACCACGCGAAACATGCATTGTCCTTTGATTGCACGTTGATCACCGCTCTTTTTGTCATTATCTCTCGCGGAATTTCCACAACACACCCCGCATGCAATGGATTATGTTTGTTGACGTTAACCATTAAATTTAGTATACGCGACAACGCCCACCCGCTGTCGCGTTCCTGGAACTCTTCGAGTTTCGCCAGTGTGGGTTCGATAACGCGCAAGTCGTACCACTCTCGTAAGTCGGACGTACGAAAGAGTTCATAGTTTCTCGTAGCGATACTCTTATTGTCACGTTTATCACCCGTCACAAATTCACCATTAAACACGGTATTCACTTTCACGCTGTTGTACCTTTGCCTGACGTTCCGCACACGATCGAGTACAGTGTCTCTCGCATCTTCAAGAAATTGACGAGGTTCGATGTGCTTGGAATTAATCACCGCACCGGTCAGTATACGATTTTTGAAAGCCGTATCGATCTCTCGCCAAACAAGTCTTTCCGCGTTATTGCCACCGCCACTACTGGTGCCCGCGACCACTACATTACCATCACCGCCGTGTATAAAACGTCTCTCTAATCGAGTTCTCGCACCCTCGAGTTCCGCGATTTTTGACACCAAAGAATTTCTAGTTCCAGGCATAAGTCGCGGACGCTTGGCGGGACTGTGCTCATCGAGCTGTCTAGCGAATTCCTCGCGACTGCGGTCTTCGAGCTGTCTGACGAATTCCTCGCATTGCTGCACCCACGCGAAATACTCGCCCAAGGTAGCGACTTGGTGCGATTGCTCCAACAGGTCGCGCGCATCCATGTTGCTCGCGTAACGGTGCGCATTTTATACTGATATTCATGACAGTCTTTTTCAGCGTGTGCAAATTGGGCACATATTGCAGGGGAAGATCTGATACATCGGAAGTCTGCAATTGGAACAGGATTCTCCCGATATCGCATCGTGTAGTCCAATTACATGCTCTCGAACAGCATACATGTCCCCGACACCCGCGTCTGACAGGCTGATCATACACGAGGTACACACGGCTAGGGCACCACCCGTGGAATAATAAAAGTTTATAACGCAAACCTTTGTACGTCCGTTCAGAGCAATGATTTCCGCATCAGGCACTCTCTTCTCGATAGTTTCCGTAAGATCTTTTCCCTGAAGGTCACCAATGTAGTCATTGTCATCCGACAACGCGTGATCTTCGTCAGATGATTGGATTGATATTGCCTCGAAATTATCGTCTATAATTTCCACTAGCTCTTCATCGGACAACTTATTTAATTCTAATCGTAAGTCTCGTACTTTCTCTATTACCATCTGCTCTTCGTCGGACGATTCAGCTAAGTCTATTGTCTCTATTTCCATTTTGCAGATTTTTTATAAAAAAAAATCTTCCTCCATATCGAACACTTGGCATAGAAAAATTACAAAATACTTTTTAGCTGATATACAAACGCACGCACTTTTAAATTACATACTGTGGTTTCGAAGCGCTGCGTTCCTCCTTATATACTTTTATCATCTTTTCTAGAAATCTCCAAAAATATGAGTTGTCGCATTCTTTCTAGAAATCTCCAAAAATAAGCTGTTGCATTCTTGACATATCATAGTCATAAAAGGTTTCTTGACATATGATAGTCCTAAAAGGTTTCTTATCATATGATAGTCCTAAAAGGTTTCTTATCATATGATAGTCCTAAAAGATTTCTTATTGTAATTGGAATTCTACTTTTCCATTAGTTGTTAGTGGTTAATAATTGTTTGAAAGATGCGTTGGCTTTCTCTTTAACGTTGTCTAAATGCCTCCCCTTCTCCTAAATTCCAGAGCGCGAGCTTAATCTTCACCTCCCACCACGTCATAGTTTTAAAGAAGTGGGAGGGTGTTGCCGCGTATAAGTTACGTTAATTTTATGCGATCGGTCAGTCTTGTATCAGCCGCTTGTACAAACGGTCGACTTGTCATAACCGAGAGTGAAAAATGTATTCCGCTGAGGGAAGCAACAGTGGTGGTGGTGCACGCATGAATTATTACATGCCAATTCCCGAAGCTGAAACTCCATCGATGAATTATTACGTGCCAATTCCCGAAGCTGAAACTCCATCGAATGAGAACAAGTAAGTTTCGTTTAATTTCTAGAGTCTCCTATTTTGTACTTTTGCAAATTGTATTATTTTATAACTCATCTTGTTATTTCATACAGCACTTCGTTGGAGCGCCCTGCGGTGCGTATACTCAACAACAGCACTTCGTTGGAGCGTCCTGCAGTGCGTATACTCAACAGACGATTTGGCTTGACACGTACAGCTTACAAATATTTGGACATTGGGATCAGCGTGAGACCTCCACACGGTTCCTTTGTGGAACTGATTCTTGGCGACAACCGAGGATTTAAAATCGCGATGCGTCATGGGACGTGGACGGCGCTCATCGATAGACGCATGGATGTCGAGCGACTCGTGCAGTCAACTGTCGGTCAGTCGCTGACTGTTCAAGACCTAAAACTCGAACTTGTACAAACGAATGATGTTAAACTTGTAAAATTGTCATCGCGCAATACTTATTTTCACATGAAACCTGAAACTATTATCTTTTTACTCAAGCTCGAACACTGCGTCGAGCATGTCTTCCGCGAGCTATATCAGCTTGTGAGAGAGGTAGATAGAAAATTCATCAATTTTGCAAGTATACTACGAAGAAATCGTGTTACCGAAAAATGCGACGCCGTTAGTATCTTGCGCGGCATTTACGACCAAACGTCAATTGTAGATTGTGAGCTAATAGCGTATGCTATGGATGACATTATGTATGATGCATCGAGAAAGAGATCTTTTGATGTAGTAGGTTAACATGAATAAATGTATAACATATATCGTAAAATATTTTTATTACTTATTTAATTTTCCTTCCACATCCTCCACCTCTGTTCCTTATTAAAAAAGTTAAAAATTAAATACCGAGCGCATGATGCGCGATATATGAACGCGAGCGAGCGAGCGAGAGAAGACCGAACGGAGAACGCAGGCGATTGGCACCTAACGACTCGAACGGTGACGTAAGCGGGCGATGATGGCAATGATTAACCCAAGACCGAACGGAGAACGCAGGCGAGTTAACGACTAGAACGGTGACGTAAGCGGGCGATGATGGCAATGATTAACCCACTTGGGCGAGCGGGCGGGCGGGCGGCGGCGGCGGCGGGCGGCGGGCGGCGGCGGGCGGCGGCGGGCGGCGGCGGCGGCGGCGGCGGCGGGCGGCGGGGCTTTAGCCCGCGGTACGCGATCTTATCGGTTTTTGGGAAAAAAATCTCAAAAATGTCGCATTGTTCTTAAAATAATGATTATCATACCTCGACGGAGGTAAGCGTTGATAACATAGGTATGTGCTGATAAGATAAAGAGAGGTAAGTGCAAATAATCCCCCTCCCCCTTTTTCTTATCACTATCATACTCCTCGACGGAGGTATGTGCTGATAAGATAGGTAAGTGCTGATAACCCCCCTTCCCCCTCTTATCACTGCCGTACTCCTCGACGGAGGTAAGTACTGATAAGATAACGGGAGGTAAGTGCTGATAACCCCCCTTCCCTCTTCCCCCTTCCCCCTTCCCCCTTCCCCCTTCTTATCACTGCCGTACTCCTCGACGGAGGTAAGAGCTGATAAGATAAGGCAGGTATGTGCTGATAACCCCCTTCCCCCTCCCCCCTCCCCCCCTTCTTATCACTGTCGTACTCCTCGACGGTGACCCCCCCTTCCCCCCCATGACGTCACTGGGTTAGAATCAGCCTAGTATACCTACTGTCGATCGCTCGCCGCGTCGCACATCCCCTCCTGGGCGCTACCCCTACTCCCGTTGTTTGTCACGTCGGAACATCGGCGATCACGTGATCGTCGTATGACGGTAACTGCGTATGAAACAAACAACTGACAAATACGGAGGAATGTTGTTTTGTTTCCCGGTTATTTCGCGCTCGCTGGAGACTATTCGCAAATACATTTCGAGATAATTATACATATTTTCATAATTTCACGAATTTCTTCAAGATACAAAATTATGGATGTTTCTTAGGATCTGCGCGATGGACATCGCTCGCACATAACATTTATGCTCAATACTGCTTTTTATGCACGCTCATACGTCATAATTTCAGCGGTTACGCGTGTGCGATGATCTCGGCGCACAATCATCCGATTAACACGGGATCGCGCTAATATCACTAATTAACATCTCGTGAGACGAGTTGTCATGACTAATTGCTGTTTTTGATCCGTGTGCGAGGTTTTCGCCGCACACATGACAGATCGATGCGGGATTGTGATATCCGTGTACAACGTGATCTCGAAAATGCATCGGCAAGGGTCTTGTCCCCGTAGATGACGTGTGCGTCGTTCTCGCCGCACATTCGACGAATCGACGCGGGATCGCGATATTCGTGTTCATTACAACCTCGGAAATGCATCGGTATGGGTCTTGTCCCTGTAGATGATGTGTGCGTCGATCTCGGCGCACAGAGTTCGCAGGTCGACGGGACCTGGTGCGCTGCATTCCCGGGGGCTCAGCGAAGCGATCGCACTCGATTGTTCTTGAGGAAGGTGTCCGTGCTGGGTGTTTCCGGCACCCAGGTCGGATCAGGGTGAAACTTGATATTTGGCCCATCTCGAACCTCGGTAGACCATTTCCGGTGGTCCCGTGGCTGTACGAGGCGTGTGCTAAGATTTCGCCGCACAGTGATAAAAAATCTAATCGAACATCATGGATGCCTTAGTTGACATCCCGGAAACACATTCGTAACCGTGGTTTACTTGTATTACGTCTGTGCCACGTTTTTCCCGCACACACATCGGACTCGGTCGAAATAACGCTTATCATGCTCATCGGTACTTAACTAACGCGTAGGTATCGTCCTCTGCGGGAGTTGAGGCTTGTGCAGTGATTTTGCTGCACACCTGTCGGACAACAACGAGGACACGTGAAGCGTGTTCCTCGTGACTCATAGTGTCACCTTAGATAGTCACCTCCCGTAGATGACGCGTGTGCGCGACTCCTGGTGCACACTCGCTCGTCAAGAACGTTAACTAGTCGCGACATATCGAAACTTCACGCGAAAATGCTGTGTGACGCGATTTCGGTGCACAACGTACTATCGCCCATATAACACGCTCGGACGTGTGTAACCACGCACGCTGACGCGCGATAACGCTGAATCACGTATTTTCCTTATCTACTTATGTATATGTTTACGAGTGAATGTAATATTTGGGAAAATGGACGTAATCTTTATTTCTTACATTGTATATTGAATCGCATTACAATAACTAAATTAATGTTAGCCGCCACGCTTGGCGTTTAATAAAAGGAACTTAATTTTCTCCCGACCGTCGGATGTTACGTCGATTGTACACAGGGTCATCAAATAAATGAAAACTACGCGTGCACATATAAAATGGACATTTACAAAGTAAATGTGATTATTCGGCTCGGGGATAATGATGTGGGTGCAAGCGTGCTCGCTCACACGCGCTGTTTGGAGTCTGCGGCTAGCTTCGGCTACCCAGCTCCAATAGCCGATAGGGGATGGCGACCCTGACTGCAAACGCCCGGTCGGCCGGGACCGTTAGGGGGATGTTTTTACACCTCCCGCCGGCCTTGAGGAAGGTCATCTAGATAAAAAACCACGGGGTGGGGTTGGGGAGGGTGGTCTCCGTTCCCGAGGCGGGCAGGGATGCCGTCTCGCCGAGGGAATGGGAAGGCCCCTTCCTTCTTTCCTCCATTGCACGCCGGTGCTCCGGCAGGAGGGGGAAGGGGGGGTATCCCTCTTTCAACCCGGCCCAGGACGTGGTCCTGGGCTGGTTGGAGGAGAGGCCCACACTCGGTAGTTGCACACCAGGGACGTGGTCCCACGGTCTGCCGAGTGTGGAGGGTCGTCTGGGACGCTCGGACGTATTCCGAGGTCGAGGCCAGGCGACCTGGGTGGGAGACCGCCCGGGACACTCGGGCTTATTCCGAGGTTGGGGCCGGGCGATTTTTCGTTCTTGAGGGAGATCCGCCGGGCCGCTCGGACATATTCCGAGGTCGGGGCCGACGGGTCTGGCCGCCGGGCAAAATAGACCGGCGACGAGTAAGGTAACTCCGGTGGTCGGGGATCGCATCCCTTCCGAACCCGGCCACCGGAGTAGAAGGTTAGCCAGGGTGCGGAAGTTACCTCGGCCCTGGTTAAGGATTGTATGCTGGTCGCCACGGCGGGCAGGACCTTGGGTGGGGTGCCCTTCGGTACCTGTCTGTCCGTGGGGCCCCCGCGTGGCGGCGCCCGTCACGGTGCCTACTAAGTCGGAGAAGTGGGACCCCTGAAAGCCCGCGGGCGACTGGGCCTTGATGCCCTTCGCCCGTGGAGGAGTAGGGGGCTGGAGTTCCAGTTACCCTGCTGCTGGCAGGGGGCTGGGGCATAGGGGGCAACCCCGAGCCGTGACGGGTAGTGGGATCAAACCCAAAATGAATTATATCAAAAACTATGATGACGGAGCTAGTGGGAAGGAGGAGGGTGCTTCCAAGAAGCCCTCTAGGAAGCTTGGCGGACCTAAGAGCGCTCGGGAAGGGAGTAAAAAATCCTCCAGGGGGGTTGCTTCTAACACCTGCGCCCCATCGACGAGCAGGGATGGAGACGCGGTGTTCACCGCCCCCTCTCCGGTGGTCAAGCTTACGAGGGTCGCTGACGACCCGCGAGGGGGGCTAGAAAAGGCCCTGAAGGGACCGATCCTGTGCGCTGAGGGGACCGATCCTGTGCGGATGGGGTCCTCTTTGGCGAGGTCCGTGTCCTCGGACACTCTGGCGGACGCGGAATCCATAGAGGTGGACGTCTCCGGAGTGTCGGACGCCTCATCCTGCCCCGACCAAGACGGGGAGGCGCAGGTGGAGCAAACCAAGCGCAAAAAAAGGGGGAGAGCCGCGACAACAGCCGATCGGGAGGTTAGGAGTGCCGCCCTTGCTAGAAAGGAGCGTGAGAAGGAGGAGCAGAGACTTCAAGAGCTCGCCGACCCGTCGGTGCCGGCAAGCCTCTCGAGGAATAGGAGGGCCAAGGAGCTAGAGGTGCTGGACGAGCTAAGAATGGCTCCCACTGTCGACCTCCCTAGTAGGATCCTGGAGGCAATTCGAACAGTGGACAAGGTCTGTACCACAGCGAAGAGCCTCCGAGGAGTAGATCAAAAACACCTGAATGAGTCGGCTGCGACGATCACTGCAGCCGTGACGCATTTGGTCGGTCGCATGGGGCAGGAGAGCCAATTCGAGAGGGATGCGGAGATGGAGGAGCTCCGCTCTCAAGTGGCTGCGCTCCGGGAAGATAACGCCAGGCTACGAGAGCTGGTAGAGAAGGCGCTACCCCAGAGGAAGGAAGAGCCAATGGAGGTGGAGGCAAGTCGCGAAGTCCCCCTTTTCAGGAAAGCGAAAACGAAGCGACTGATCATCCCGGACTCCTCGGACGAGGAGGACCAGGCTGAGAGGAGGGAGAGAGAGGCCGCCGAGGAGAACAGGCGGCGGATCCTTGCGCGAATTGACGACGAGGGCATGCCGGAAGTCGTCAGGCCCGCAATTCAGGGAAGGACAAGAGTCCTGGAAGGGGCTGTTCCGCCGAGGAATGCTCCGCCTGCACCTGCGGGGCAGTCTCCGTGCGACGACGCGGTGAACCGTCGGTTCGAGAGAATCGAAGGAATGCTCGCCAGGGTGCTGGAGGGTCTGGCGGCCAAGGCTGCTGGACCACCCGCTGAGACGGCTCCCCTCACTGCGAACAAGAGTGGTGCAGCTGCCAAGCTTGGCAGCGGCAGCAAGAACCAGGCTGCCAAAGGCAAAGGCAAGGCAACTTCAACTCCAACGCCAACGCCAAAGCCCACGTTCGCGGAGGTGGCTAACGGGACTGCCAACACAGGCAAGCCCCTGGGAAAAAAGACTCCCGGTCCGGCCGCGAGGAAGCAGGCTAACAGGGCTGCCCTTGCTGCTCCTGCGTCGTCGAGAGGCGCGCCCGGGGCCTCGGAAGTACAGGGGGCCTGGACGACAGTTGAGAGGAAGGGAAGAGCCGGGAAGCGCCGGGCCGCCGGCGAGGGTGGAGGTGCTGGGGGGGCCCCATCAACTGGTGGGCTACCCGCGGTGTCGGGGCCTGTGCCGGCTAAGCCAGCAAACCAAGGACCCAGCTGCGGCCGGAAAGTCGGCCAAAACTGGAGGAAAGAAACTGCCGCGTAGCGCGGCAGTTACGATTACGAGCGCCGATGGAAATTACGAGAAGCTCCTTCGGGAGGCCCGCGCGAAAATCAGCCCAAGTCAGATGGATTTCACCGCGGGCTTCAGGCCAAAAAGGGCCCAAACGGGGGCCCTCATAATAGAGATCCCTGGGAAGGAGAACGGCGAGAAGGCCGACTTACTGGCCGAGCAGCTGGCTAAGCTGTTTGCGGGACGTCCGGGGGTGAGGATCACCAGGCCTATTAAAAGAGGCGAGCTTAGGATCCTCGACCTCGAGGACTCGGTGACGGACCTCGAGCTAGCGGAGGTCATTTCGAGTATGGGGGGCTGCGGGCCGTCGCAGGTCCACGTTGGGCCGCTGCGCAAGGGGCCCAACGGCCTAAACACGGCCTGGGTAAGATGCCCGCTTGCGGCCGTCAACGCCATTCTCAAGGCGGGCGGTAGGTTGCAAGTGGGCTGGTTTGTGGCCCGAGCGCATGCGCTTGAAACCAGGCCCTTCCAGTGCTTCCGATGCCTGGAGGGGGGGGGCATGTTCGCGCCCAATGCACGAGCGCGGTGGACCGCGGCTCCCGGTGCTACAGGTGCGGCGGTGATGAGCACCTGGCCCGGGACTGCAACGCGGCCCCCAGGTGCCCCGTGTGCGCTGATCTTGGGAGGCCGGCGGGACACCGAGCCGGGGGCAAGGCGTGCACCTCCGCCAGAAAAGGGGCTAAGCCCGGGAGGGCGATGGGTGCCGCCAAGCCTAAGCCCTCTGCGGCCGAGGGAGCGGAGAGGATGGAGGTGGACGAGGCTTCGGAGCCCTCCCGCTCGAAGCCGGCGATTACAAGCGTGGAAAGTGTGAAAATCCAGATCCCCAAGAAGCCGGTCAAAAGGTCGGCTCCGACTGTGGAGGGCAACGGGGGCGGAGATGGGAGCTTCTCTGCCCAAAGAAAAAGGAAGAATAGGAGTATAACTGCTGAGGGGCAGTCGGCTCTGCGACACCAGCCGCAGCAGCCGCTACCACAAGCTCCCTTTCAAAAGCCTGTAAGCGTGCAGGAAAGTAACGAGGAGGATGCTGACGTGCAGATGGTCTTGCAGTTGACCCCGCTGCAGAAATCTGCACTGAACGCGACGCCCGCCCTAAGCGGGCAGAAAGAGAAGGGGCTGCAACCAGCGGCCGTGCCCAGTGAGGTGCAAAAAGAGGAGAAGAGGGAGGAGGCCTTCGATGATGAGGAGTATTATTAATGCCCCTACACCGCCTCCTCCAAGCTAATCTGAACCACGCCCGCGCTTCGCAGGATGTTCCTGCACACAATGGCGGAGCGCGGGTGTGGTCTGGGAGTGGCCGCCGAGCCGTACCGGGTACCGCAGAACCACTCGCTATGGGCGGGCAGTAGGTGCGGCTCGGTGGCAATCACTTGGAGACAGACGGACGAGCCAGTCGCCTGCTCTCGTGTTGAGGCGGGCGACGGGTTTGTCGTCGTTAGGTGGGGTCGCATATACGTGGCGGGGGCCTACGTCTCCCCCAACGTGGACGACGCAGCCTTCGAGAGGGTCTTGGAGGACCTCCGGGTTCTCCTAGCCAGGGTCCTGCCGCGGCAGCAAGTCATAGTGACAGGAGCTCCTGCAGGACCTGGACCGGGATCCATGGGGGCGCTCATACAAAATGGTTCTTGACAAGTTGAGGACCTGGGCGCCTCCGGCGACGGGGATACGGAATATCGTTCCACGCTGTGCAGGTGTTCACCGGACACGGATGCTTCGGTGTGTACCTGCACAGAATAGGGAAGGAGGCCACGACAAAGTGCCATCACTGCGACGAGGTGAGGGACACGGCGCAGCACACGCTGGAAGAGTGCCCAGCGTGGGCAGAACAGCGCCGTGTCCTACTGGGGGAGGTCGGCAACGACCTCTCCCTCCCGGCCATAGTGGCGGCTATGGTCAGGAACGAAAGAAGGTGGAGGGCCTTCCTGCAATTCTGCGGGAAGGTTATGTCTGCCAAAGAGGAGGCGGAGAGGATCCGCCGCGGGGAAAGAGATCCCCCGGCGGCAGACCTCCCACACTAGATTTCAGGGGGCCGGGGTGGTCATGGTTTTTGACGGCTACCCTCGGCCTCCGCCCGCTGGCCCTTCAAAGGCCAGCAGGCCCAAACGCCGCACACAACACCGCGGAAAGAGTAGGAGCCGTACCTCCGGGTCACCCCCCCCCCTCCGACGAGGGGAACCACCCGGAGGACGGGGGGTTCGGCGTCCCGGCGGGGACAACGGGGCGTCGATCCTATCCCTCCCCCAAAACAATGGGAGGCGCGGCGGGGTGGGTGGTGTCCACACTCCGCCGCTATTAGATCTATCAGGGCTCTTGAGCCAAGAGCCAACTGGCTCAGGGAAAAGGTAGCCCACCTGGGCTAGACGTCGGGGGCGCTCCGGATGCAATGATAACCAGTTCCCGGGCGCCCCTAAGCGACGCAGAGTTGGATACCCGTGGAGTTTTAGTGGATAAGAATCCCACACACCCCTCGCTCCTTCCCTGTAGAGCGGGGGGGTCTTCCCCCTCCAACACCAGAGGGTGCCGCCGGGCCACATACCGGGCATCGGCCCGGGAACCCAGCGGTTGAAGATTTCTCCACGTTAAAAAAAAAAAAAAAAGCTGTTGCTGACTGTTGCGTGCCATTATTGAAAGTGTGGCGGCCTGTCGGCCCCGCCTAACCTAAGTTCGAATATTACCTACTATATACTACATCGGGGCCGCAGGGAGGATTGATCCGCGCAATTCTTTGGGCCTAACAAACCCACGGACTTGAGTTCACAACACCGCGCGGACATCACACACACACACACACACACAAGTACACCCTCGCAGGGGGCAGCGATCCGCGAGCTCATATCACGTGGTCTGACTACACATGCCTGCCGTCTACGGGTATCGCATGCGCACTAACACACACGCACCGCCGCCATGTAGCTATTGGCAGCCTCAGTTTATAATTTTCAGAACTGGCATTGAGTGTAGGAACGCAGCTTAAAATAGCGTAGCTATACATGTTCGTTAATGGCTATTCAAAAGTATTTTTTGATAATATATGAGAATATATGAGAAATAATATTCTGTAAAAAATATATTATACTCCACATATCTTACGAATTTTATAATATTTCTGCAACGTCACAGAAACATTCCGGTAAAATATTGCAATTGCATGTCTCTGAACCGTCTCTGCAATATTACATTGCAACTTGTAATGTTGCAACGTTTCTGAAATGTTTCTGGAAGCTTTGGTGCTGTATGGTGTAACAATGCGCCCCTAAACAGCATCGTAGTTCCGGCTGACACCCGTCGCACACCGCCCGGCCGAACACCCGCCGGGCGGAGACGTGGACGCGATGCGCCCACCACCCATTTTAATCTTATAAATAGCGTTCTCGCCGCGAAAACGGCTCGAGATACCGCGGCCGGCCTGACAGACACCATGTGCAAGGCCGACGGGACCCGACCGCCGCCGAACACCGCGATCGCGCTGACAGCTAAGACCACGCGTCTATCAACGCGCGCGCGCGCGCGCAATACCGGCAACCACTGCCCACACCAGAACGGTTTAAGATACCGTTATCCCGGCGATCTCGCGATAAAACGACACACTTGATCCCGAGCAAAAGTCCTGATCCTGTACGCAGCAGAAAATCGTGGTCGAGCGCTCTCCGCCACGATCGAGAGCTCTCGTAGCTGCTATCCTGACATCGTCCTTCCTAGCCCGCGAAGGCAGAAAAGCCGAGGTGGAGAGCTCTCCGTCTCGGCCGAGTGCTCTTGGTGCCGACGCGGTATAATCCATATCTAAACCGATAACTTCGCGATAATCCGCCCACGCGAAGCGATACGTCGCAACGCCGAAACCGCGCTTCGCGCCGCCCGTTACGCGACTAAGTACATTCCGCTCTGAACCGGTTCCGATCTATAGTCCGACCCATATATTATAAATCTATATTCCGGACCTTATTCTGGAAATCATCTCAGTAGTTGCACTTGAATTGTATCGTAATATATCGTACTGGGCCTCGCGCCTCCGAAGTACACGCGCCGGTATTATCATTTAAATTATATTGAAATCTATCGTACTGGGCCCCGCGCCTCCGAAGTACCCACGCCAGTATTTGCATTTGAATTGTACGGTAATATATCGTACTGGGCCCCGCGCCTCCGAAGTACACACGCCGGTATTGTCGTTTGAATTATATTACAATCTATCGTACTGGGCCCCGCGCCTCCGAAGTACACACGCCAGTATTCGCATTTGAATTGTATCATAAAACTATCGTACTGAGCCCCCGCGCCTCCGAAGTACACGCGCCGATAATAGTGCATCCCGTATACTCACGGATCTGAGCGGTATAATCCACGCCGCGAACTCTAGTCGCATTTCTTTGATATATGTATATTTCTCATTAATCTTATTATAATAAATTGTTCTTTTTTTACTTTATATCGCCTCTCTCTCGCGTCTACTGTCTCTAGACCTACCATCGAACCCCTGACCCGGCGAGCCAGTCCGCGTTCGATATCAATCTAAAGGCAGGTCGTTATAATGGGATGTGTTTAAAATTCTATATATAATGGAATTTAAACAAGAATCGTGTTTTAAATTTGAAAACAAATCATGAGAATGGTCATATTGTTATCGTCTTACCTGATATTTAATGGAGCTGTCAAGGAGGACGAAAAACGTGTGATAATGTCAAAGGTTGTTTGGCAAATGCGGATAGAACAACGTTCACAATGAGGTAGATAGGAAAAATGTGGTAGGAATGGAAAACCAATATATGATTGGTGGATAGAAAAAGAAGGGAAAGTTAGGAAAGGGGGAGTAAATTAAGAACACAGGAAGGTATGAATCCGACAAAAGTTCAGTGTCACTTTGTTTATTCAACCCTTTGCTCTGTCTCTTTATATGCACCATCTCAGAAATGAGACGTTTATATAAGAAGGTTCACTGTCTAATATTTGCGCCCCTTCCCAATCAAATTTACGGTCTTTTTCAAGGCGATGTTCAGAAATAACCGAAGCAGATCTGCTTTTTTCCTTATATCAGATATATATTTCTTAATTCTTGTTTTTAATTGTCGCTTAGTTTGCCCTACATATGTGACTTCACAATCCGAACAACTAATCTTATAAACAACTCCACACCGTGATGAGCGATCCAAATTGTCTTTTCCGGTTTTAATGTAGTTATTAAGTATGAAAGGAATCGTGTATGCTGACCGGAAGTTAAGCTCTTTAGTCAAGGTCATAAAACCTTCCGAAATGGACTTAATGTAGGGAATAGTGAAGTTAGGTATCTTTATCCCACTATTATCGTTATTAACTTCCCCTTGATTGTTGTTGAGCGACGCTAGATGTTTAAATCTATTTCTGATAATGGAAAATATGAAACTAAGCGGATATCTATTATCCGATAATGTATTAATTGCTCCTTCTAAGTTCTTTGTATGAAACCGTGGGTGTGACAGAAGAACAATTTTGTCGATCATTCCGTAAATTACACCTCTCTTGTGACATAAAGGGTAGTTGGAATTGTAATTTAAATACCTTTCTGAAAAGGTTGGTTTGTGAAAATGATCGAAAATGATTCTGTCACCCTCAGTAATGATTGTGACATCCAAAAAATTCAGCCGTCCCCCCTGCCCGACCTCGATTGTAAATTGCAACCTTTCATGTAGCGAGTTAAAAATCTCCAAAATATTTCCCAATTTATCGTGAAGAGCATCCATAACAATGTCATCCACATACCGGAAGTAGAAACGTGGACGATAATTGAGCCTTTTGATTGCAATTTCCTCAAGATCGCGCATAGTTAAATCCGCCGCCTTTGGGGATAACGGTAAACCCATCGGACTGCCAAAAATTTGTTTATAGAAAGTGTTGTTGAAAAAGAAGCATGTGGAATTGAAGACTAATCTAATCGCAATTATAAATTCATTAAGAGGAATGTCTATGTGTTGCGAAATCTTCCTCTACCTTTTTGAAACACTCCACAACCAAGTCTGTCGGAACATTGGTAAAAAGTGAGCTGACATCTAATGATATTAAAATATGATTAGCGTCAAAGTGCATGCCATTTAGCTTATTCACTAAATGGTAGCTATTCTTTATATAGCTAGGGGATTCCGGAACATTTTTAGACAATATTTCTTGTAAAAAATCTGCAAGGACATACAAAGGACTGTTAATGGATGAAACAATTATTCTGAGAGAATTGTTAGGTTTTTGTATTTTCGGCAATCCATACGCTCTAGGCGAGACCCCATCAGTGCAATTAAGTTTATTGTAAGTAAGTTGATCGATATAATCTTTGCTCTTCTATCTCGTCAACAACACACGTAGATCATTGCTGAGTTTTTAGTCGGATCTTTGTCTATCACTTCATACGTGGATTTATCGGAGAGTAATATTTCCATATTTCTTATGTATTCAGTTTTGTCTAAGGCAACCGTGACATTACTTTTATCTGCTCTAGTGAAAAGGATGTTAGGATGGTCATTAATAAAACTTTTGGTTAAATTTAGCCATCGTGAAATTAATTTATCATTATGACTGACAGACATTTCCAAATTCGAAATTCTATTGATCAAAGATATAGATTGATGTCTTACTGCGCCGCGTATGGGATTATGATATTTTAGGATGTTCGTTTCTATATGTTTTATAAAATCAGTAACGACTTTTGGTATGTTATTATCATTTACCGGTAAGCCAAACCGTTCACCTAATATTTGATTTTATTCAAGTCTCGTTCTCGCGATTAACCATGTAGTACCGTCTTCTACGCTCAGTGGCGCCACAATCTAAGGGGTAATTTTTCTTTTCTTATCTTTTCCCTACCCATGCTTCCGTCCTTCATAACATTCTTTGTGCTTAAAGGAGTCACGACTCAGAGTGTAGAAGAAGCTACAGTTAGTTTTTTTTGTTGCGGCATAATGTCGAAAAGGAAACTGAGCGACAGGGAATTAATGGACGAGGTAAATGAGCAGATGATGAGTCTGCGTAGAAAATTAAGGAAGCTCAAGGGGACGACCGGAGAGGTTAAGAAACCGTCGGTCGCCGCTATCGATACTACGACGCAAAGTCGTGTGGAAGACAAAGAAAACGGTGAGTAATAAGTTTTGCCTTTTCGTATGCGTCCTGGCGATGAACCTTCACTGGAGGAAGGACAGATCGCATGTACGGCGATGGGCTTTCACTTGAGGAAGGACATATCGCACGTTCGAGAATCTCACGGCGATGAGCCTTCACTAGAGGGAGGACATATCGCACGTTAAAAAATCTCGTGGCGATGAGCCTTTACTCGAGGGAAGACAGATCGACAAATATAGCGAGTCAGCTGCATAATTCTTGTTTGGTATTGTGGTAGCTGCCACGAGCGAAAGAGTCGTGGAGGAGGACGCGAGCAAGGAAGTGGATCTCGTGAAAGAGGGCGTGAGGAAAGGTCGCACTCCTTTACGTCGGCCGATGCATCAGAGACTGAGGAGGAAGTTAAAATCACTGAGGAAGCAGCAGAGGCTGCACCGAGCCTCAGCAATGAGACTCGACAGACGCTCTGTTTAAAAGCAGAGCCGGCTTAATCGACTGATGTTGCCTTGCATCCCGAATTAGTGGCGGAATGGTCGAATTGGGTACGGAAAGGCTTTTATGAAGGAGACGAAGAAGATGAAAAAAAGGGAGGAGGAAGAGAGTAAGTTACGTGAGGAGATTATGAGAAAATTCCATAGGAAAGGAGATCTACAAGTTGAAGCCCCCAAACTCAATCCGGATATCCTGGCATACATGTCAGGGGCGGCAAAAAGCAGAGACAAACATTTCGTCGCCTCACAGAATGCGGTAGGCTCAACATTGATAGCGGTGGCCAAAAGAATCTCTCTGATTCTCGAGCTTAAAGAAGGCGAGATCTCGAGCACGCTCTTACAGTTGTTAGGAAATGCAGGCAAGTTGCTAGCAGACGTGCACTACCAACATTCAGTAATGAGGAAAGCGTTTATTCTATCTAGCATTGGCGAAAAATACAGGGAACTGTTAAAAAGGTCAGACATAATGGACAATTTATTCGCCGAAGACTTGTTTAAGAGGCTCAAGCACACGAAATCCATGGGCAAGGTAATGGAGGTTCTCACTCCTCATCGGCAAATCAAGAAACCCCTAAGAACTTCCAACTGGGGAAACCGAAAAAGCCTGCCGTCGTGTTCTAAGGGCCACTCGTAACAGGCTCGGAAAGGGGGCCCACAAAGATAGCTGCGGTACAAGGATCGGCAGAGGAACTCTCAGTGGAAGAAACATGCGCCCACGAGGTCGACAAGGCCAAGCCAACACAGTCGTTAAAGGTGAGAGGTGTAGCCGGACGTTTAAGACTTTTTTATAACAAATGGAAAGAAAGTACTAAAAATAAATTTGTGCTTAACTGCATTAAAGGTTACAAAATCCGGTTCATGTCTCAGCCTTTCCAGGCAGCGGTGCCGACAGCACCGCTATTGCAGGGTGATCAATCTCTTGACGATGTTAAGAAAGCAATGGATAACCTGCTGGTTTTAGGAGCCATTAGACCTTGCGTCTCCGAGAATCCACAGTTCGTGTCTTCGTATTTTCTAGTCCCCAAAGCTGATGGTACTTTTAGATTTGACTTAAATTTAGAGAAGTTGAATGAATTTATTCTAACGAAGCATTTTAAATTGGAAGACGGCCGCACAGCGGCAAAACTAATTTCCAACGACGATTTTATGGCAAAAATAGATTTAGAGAATGCTTATTTTCTAATACCTATAGACGAAGATTCTTCCAGATACTTGAAATTTATTTTCCAGGGCCAGTGTTTTGAATTCCTATGCCTGCCTTTCGGTCTTAATGTGGCTCTCCATATATTCACCAAGTCCTAAAACCGGTAGTGAATCATTTGCGTAAAGAAGGTTTCGCGTTAGTGATATACTTATTGTTAGATAATATGTTCCTCGTTGCGTCATCAAGACGGTCGTGCACAGCTAACGTAAAAGCTTCGATAGAATTTTTAGAAGATTTAGGTTTTATTATAAATTATAACAAGAGTATCTTAAATCCTAGTCAAAGGGCGGAGTTCCTAAGCATAACTTATGATTCTTGCAAAATAGTATTAGAGTTGCCAGAACATAAGAAGCAGAAAATGCTCAGTCTGTTAAAAGAGTTTAGGCCAGGGAAAGTTTGTTCCCTCAGACAGTGGTCGAGCTTCGTTGGGTCAATTAACGCATGTTGTCCAGCGGTTAAATACGGGCGTCTATACACGAAGGAATTTGAACGTATCAGATATTTGGAACTTTTGAGAAATAATGACGATTATGACGCGAAAATCTGTCTTCCAAAAAACCTCGAGTCAGTTTTCAAATGGTGGAAAGAAAATATCCCTGGTTCTTCAAACCCTATTAGGCAAGGTAATTATAAGCTCGAGATTTTCTCGGACGCGTCCACCACGGGGTGGGGCGCCTTTTGTGAGGGAAAGAGAGAGAGCTCGGTGGTTTTGAACAGAAAATGAACAGAAGCTTCATATTAACCGTTTGGAACTCAAAGCAGCTTTATTCGCCCTGAAAAGCTTTGCTAGTGAGTATAAGATTTGTGAGATACTTTTGCGCATGGATAACACGACGGCGATAGCATATGTTAATAAAATAGGGGAGTACAACATCCGAACTTGCACAGAATCGCGACAGAAATCTGGCAATGGTGCGAAATAAGAGATATTTGGTTAGTCGCCTCATACATTAAGTCTGAGGACAACGTGGAGGCCGATCAAAAGTCTAGAGTTAAAGCGGCTACACACTATACAATCTGTTGGGTCCGATTTGCAGGGACCCTGCAGATCGGGTGGTGTGTAGGTTTGTTGTCATGATTATTCCGATATCGGGCGGTTGGTCGGGACGATCACACGATCTCCCAACTCCCCACTCCAACACTCTGCAAGTTGAATCGTGTAGAACGATCGGGCCGATTCAGCCAATTTTCCTTTTGGCATTCCTTGCAATGCAATTCCAATTTTTTGAGACTTTGACAGTGAAGAAGCCATACTGAAATATGTCTTTCCACAGCAGATCGAGTCAGTCAACTAATAGCGTTTTCTACTGGGAAAACTATAGTGCAACACTGGTGCACACTGAGTGCAATTTTATTGTTGTAATATAAAAATCAGTTCACATATTTTCAATGTTTAATGTTCTACTGTGTTTAACTTGCCAAATTTTTGCCAGTAGAACATTAAACACTAAAAATATGTGCTGATTTTTATATTACAACAATAAAATTGCACTCAGTGTGCGTCAGTGTTGCACTAGTTTTCCCAGTAGAAAACGCTATATAATAGATTGAATCGAGCAGTAGAGAGCTGTAGAGAGCAGCGCCCGATTTACCCCCGCCTAACCACCCTGCAGATCGGACCCAACAGATTGTATAGTGTGTAGCAGCTTTAAAGAATATGGATACGGAATGGGAATTTGCAAGTTATGCTTTTCATGAAGCAGTGAGAGCTTTTGGGCTTCACAGAGTTGATCTGTTCTCTACTCGGTGCAATACGAAATGCAAAGAGTTCTTCGCATGGAAAAAAAGACCCAGAGGCATTAGCAATCAACGCTTTTACCGTCAACTGGGGTTTGCTTGGTTCATTTTGGGCGTTTCCGCCATTTGCTTTCATATTAAAGGTTTTTAAAAAAAATCGTAGTAGATCGGGCCGCGGGCATAGTGGTAGTTCCTTACTGGACTAGTCAACCGTGGTTCCCCCTTTTCAGGAAGCTATTGATCAGGAAACCACTGATTTTTAAGCCTTTGTCAACTTTATTGTTGTCCCCTTGTAGGTCCATTCGACATCTGCTAGCAGAGAAGCTGTTCCTGATGGTAGGAAAATTATCAGGGAGTTCAGAAAGAAAGGATTGCCGCACCCCGCCCTCGGCATCCTCGAAGCTTCATTAATGAAGTCGACTTGTTTGGCATATCGCCTTGTATATAGTTGTAACATAATAATTAATTTGCCCTTTTGCTTTCGTTTAGTTTTTTTGTATTTTTTTTTGTATTATAGTTGCTTGATTAAACTCGTTAGTATTAGCTAGTTTCATTAGTATAAAATAGTTATTTTGCTTATTAGTCGTTCATATTTTACGCGAAACGTCGGTGGATCGCGATCGGTAGGAACTTGCAAATACATGCGACTCACCAATTGGTGCTGCCATCGTTTATCCACCGACGGCAGTGATTACTCCCAAAAGGTTCCCAGTCAAAACGACTCTCCTAAATAATCTCATACAAAAAAGTCTCGGGAAAAATTTCTCAGGAAAAAATGTCTCAGTCCAAAAATACCTCCTTACAAAAAAGTCTCGGGAAAAATTTCTCAGGAAAAAATGTCTCAGTCCAAAAATATTTCCTTACAATAATGTATCGTACTTCGAAATTACATTACACAATTTATATTACAGAATATCATTAAAATGTATTACATCTTACAAATTTTTATTACAAAATATCATTATAAAGAATTAATATCACATTTAATTAGTATCACATTTCATGAACAGCAATACATTGATATTAAATTAATCTAATCAACTGAATATACAAATAATAATAATAATATAAAAATCACAAACAATTTACAACACCTACATTTTAAATTGTGCGCGATGCCACGTAAATAATCAGTAATTTTATTTTTTCTTTCATCATACTTTCCCACAATTTTGGAAATTTTTTGTTCACGATCACGATACCGACGTTTACTTTGATTACCATCATTACCGGCCAGCAATTTTTCAATTTCACGATCAGTAAATACTTGCTCTTCTTGAAGTAACTCTATGAACTTCCACACACTGACATGGGCTGCTTGGGCACGATTATTAAATCCACTATGCCAACCTTCTACTTTGTTATTTGTTCGGTCTTCATGCCGCAAAGTTGTATCATAATGATTCCAAGATAAAATAGAGTATAAGGCCCCAGTTCTCTGCTGACGTCGATTAGGAGATCCAATCCAAGTCTCTTCAAAGTAAGTTAATAAGCGATCCAATTCTTGAGCGTGATCAACATAAAAAGGAGTAGCAATAAGTTTTTCGTAAGCTCCCACAACATCATCCGGCGGTACAAACGCAAGCGCGCATAACAATCTCAAATTTAAAGCATACTCCGCATCACTACCGTAGTTTCCTTGCAATCCACACGCTTGAATTTGCTTCCACACACACTGTGTGAAGTGAAAGAAACATCCTTTAATAATCGCATTCGGAAATTTTTTGGCACTTGCCGTGATAAATGCACGCTCATAATCAGCCATCACTACTTCCGGCTGAAATCTAGGCTCCATAGCTTTTAACTCGCCCAATAATGTAGAATAAATTTTTCGTGTTTTACCGCTAGTTAGCGCGAAAACTAACGGCAATACTTTTCCCTCAACAGCACCATGTATACCATACATTTGGTAAAATATATTAGGTACAGTATTGAATGTACCATCAGCATACATAACTCTACTAGACCGCTGTAGGGATATTGGTAACACTGAACCGTACCTTTTACACTAGCTACACTCACGCTACACTACTAACGCTTTTGCTCATCTAGATATTCGATTACACCCAGCTTTCTACAGATAGTTCGCGCCAAGTTTACAGAGACGACTAGTCGTTACACGCGTACATCTCAACTGTATTCAAGAGTGATATTAAATAGTTATAGGAAATTATATCTCGTCTCCTGACTAACCTTCCGCTGCGCACAACCCTACAAATTGGTGACCCCGATCTCGACGCGTAATTAAACGTCTGAGCTAATTTTTCGTAACGTTGTGCTGAAGTGGAAGCTTCTCGTAACTTCGAGTGCCGCGAATCGAGTTCCGCGTAATTCGTCGTACCGCGTATGCAGGACAACTAGTGCTCGTGCCGTACATTCGCTCGTGCCGTACATTCGCTCGTGTCGTACGTTCGCTTGCGTAGTATATTCGTACGTGTCGTTCAAGTGCGCAAGAAAACGCGGAAGTGAGTGACCGCGCACCGGCAGATGGACGATAAGCGCATTCTGAGATCCGGATTCTCGTACGATCCATCGGAAATTGCTAGAAGAAACATGAACGTGAGGCATTCACCAAGGAAGAACGGATCAGGCGAGCGGGCTGAGGGTAACGAGCAACACAATACCAGCCTCATCGAACTCAACATAGACAGCCATATTGGCGAAAACGCGATGAAGGACCAGCAAGACGGCCATGATGGCGACGCCGCCAGAAGTAGGAACAACGCGGCAGACACAGCACCGTGGACGACAACATCGCAGGTACCACCCGAGTTGCGGTACCAATACACACAACCGCCAATGATGTACGCAGACAATTACATGTACCGAAGACGTACCGAATACAAGATAAATCTACGCAAATTTAAAGCCGGTACCAACGTGCGAGCGTGGTTCGAAATCGCAGAAAATGAATTTCGCGACCACAATTCATCGGAAGCAGAGAAATTTACGGCGTTAGTATCCAGCCTAGATGACGAAGTCTACGAAAGTATGAGCAGTACGATCGTCGGAATTCCTCGTGAAAATCGCTATCAAACGCTCAAATCACTGTTGACCGAACATTATTCCTTGACGCGAGGACAAGAATTACGGAAGCTATTGTCCGGCCTGACAATTCAAGGAAAAAAACCGTCAAGACTACTCGCGGAAATGCGATCATTAGCCGGCCCCGGAAGAATCGACGACGAGGATTTAAAAACGCTCTTTCTGGAATATCTTCCCAACGATGTGCGCATGACATTACAAGTAGTGCCGGGAGATCTTAACGCGTTAGCAGCCGTCGCAGACAAAATCATGGAACATCGACCGACAGTCGACAACCGTGAACTCGTGGCAATTAAGAAAACTGACGGTAACAACGAAGCAGCAGCAGTCAATAAAGCGGAAACCGATCCTGTAATCGCAGAACTGATCAAACAAGTGAGCAATTTAGTGACTCGCCGCAAACCAGCACCTAATTCGCGCTCACGCCCGCGTTCGCGCCCTAACTCGCGTTTTAGGGATCCGTCACGTAGACGATCGCGCGGACCTAAGATTTGTTTTTATCACATTCGGTTCGGAAAAAACGCGAGAAAGTGTACGGATCCATGTGATTGGCCGAAAGATAAAGCCAATACGCAAGACAAGCAAACGACGGGAAACTAAAACCGCCGTCGTTGATATCGGCGACAACTGACGGTGTCAACTCATCACGCCGACTTTTCGTCACGGATAAGCTATCCGGACTCCGTTTCCTGGTAGATACAGGAGCGGATGTCTCGGTCGTTCCACCACGTCCTTCGGACCCGGTCAACCATGTGCAAGGCACACTCTATGCCGCAAATGGTACACACATCAAAACATACGGCGAACGCGCGATGATGTTAGATTTCGGACTCCGTCGACCGATTCGGTGTGTCTGTATCATCGCTCAGGTGCCATACGCGATTATAGGAGCCGACGTTCTATACAAACATAACCTCACTCTGAATCTTCGCTCGAAGACACTGAAAGACGCGGAAACAGGATTAACGGTCAAAGCATCGATGGATAAAGCACCATTACAAGGAGTATCAAGCTTCGATAAAACTGCTCCAATAACCGACATCCTCACCGAATTCTCGGAAATTACCAAACCATCCACCGACATCACGAAACCACGCCACGCCGTTAAGCATCATATAGAAACGTCTGGACAGCCGGTGTTTGAGCAACCACGACGTCTTCATCCTGATAAACTTAAAGCGGCAAAGGCTGAATTTCAATTCATGCTTGAGTTAGGCTATTGCCGACCATCAAAAAGCCAATGGGCCAGTCCTCTTCACATGGTTAAGAAGAAAAATGGCAGCTGGCGCCCGTGCGGCGACTATCGTCGGTTGAACGCACAAACACTACCCGACAGATACCCTATCGCGCACGTTCAAGATTATTCATCAATCCTACACGGGAAGACAAGATTCTCAACGATCGATTTGGCCAGGGCTTATCACCAAATTCCAGTAGCTGACGAAGACATCCCCAAGACAGCCGTCACTACGCCTTTCGGACTTTTCGAATTTCTAGTAATGCCATTCGGTCTTAAAAACGCAGCCCAGACCTTTCAACGGTTTATCAACCAAGTATTGGCGGGGCTCGAATTTGCTTTCGCTTACATCGACGATATTCTCGTCGCTTCTGCATCTCCTGAAGAACATAAGCAACACCTGAAGATTATTTTCGGGCGACTGAGAGAGCATGGACTTCAAATCAACATTGATAAATGTGTGTTCGGAGCAGAATCGGTAGATTTCTTGGGTTATAAGATTTCTTGTAAAGGATCTGCGCCATTACCAGACAAAGTCAGAAGCGTCCTTGATTTCAAACGACCCGAGACGGTGCAGGAGCTCCGCAGATTTCTAGGAGCTGTTAATTTTTATCATCGTTGTATCCCGAACGCCGCAGCTACGCAAGCTCCGTTAAACAAGTACCTCAAAGACTCAAAAAAGAACGACAAACGACTAATAGTATGGACTGCAGAGGCCATCGAAGCTTTTGATAAAGTGAAGCAAGATCTGGCTAATGCAACGCAACTAGCGCATCCAGCGCCGAACGCTTATATGCGAATTACAGCAGATGCTTCAGGAATTGCCATGGGGGCAGTGCTAGAACAATCGACAGATAACATCAACTGGCAACCCCTGGGATTTTTCTCAAAGAAGTTCACACCAGCTCAAACTAACTACAGTACATATGATAGAGAACTGACAGCGGTCTACCAAGCAATCAAGTTCTACAGGCCGTGGATCGAAGGTTGTGCAGACATCGTAATCAGAACGGATCACAAGCCACTGACGTATGCGTTCCTGCAAAAGTCAGACAAGGCTTCTCCCAGACAACTCCGGCAGCTCAATTTGATCGGACAGTTCACGACAAAAATCACCTACATTCAAGGACAACAGAATACAGTAGCTGATACTTTCTCCAGAGTAGATGCACTGCGACTTCCATCAATCATCGACTTCGAAGATTTGTCCAAAGCTCAACGTGAAGATGAAGAGCTGACCACACTACTCAGAGACAACCAAACATCTTTGAAATTTCAAAAACTTACATTCGGTCCAGACCATCAAGCACTGTATTGCGACGTTTCAGCGCACGACATCCGTCCCTTCGTACCGCAAGCGTTTCGACGTCAAGTATTCGACGCACTTCACAGCTTAAATCACCCCAGTGGTAAAATTACTGCAAAGATTATAGGACAACGTTACGTCTGGCCATCAATGAGAAAAGATATCAGAGATTGGGCCAAGACCTGCATACAATGTCAACGCGCGAAGATAGGACGTCACGTTCACCTACGACCCGAGACGTTCCCGCATACAGACTCACGTTTCGACCACGTGCATATAGATATAATCGGACCAATGACTCCCAGTGAAGGCAACGTATATTGTCTCACAATGATTGATAGATTTTCAAGGTGGCCGGAAGCAATACCTGTTCCTAACCACCAAGCAGAGACTGTAGCCAAAGCCTTTTTCACACATTGGATTTCTCGTTTCGGCACACCGAAGATAATAACCACCGATCAAGGATCCGAATTCGAGAGCAGGTTATTCACAGCTTTAGTTCAACTAGTTGGAGGCAATAGAATTCGCACAACAGCATATCATCCAGCCTCAAATGGACTCATCGAACGCTGGCACCGTACACTGAAGACAGCTATAAAATGCCATGAAAACCAAAAATGGACAGAGGTACTTCCTGTCGTACTTCTCGGTCTCAGGACATGCTACAAGGAAGATATCAAAGCCTCACCAGCAGAATATTTGTACGGGACTACGCTTAGAATACCCGGAGAATTTTTCACACACGAAGATTTGCCAAATGATCCAAACTTCTTCTTGGAAGATTTTCGCATGCACATGCGAGCGTTGAAACCTACGCCGACAGCACACCACGGTCGTAAGAAAACCTTTTGTTTCAAGGACCTATACTCATGTACTCACATTTTTTTGCGACAGGAGGGCACAAGCAAAGGAACACTCGATAATCCATACTCAGGTCCACATCGCATCATCGAGAGGATCAACGATCGACTGTTCAAGGTCGATATCAATGGACAGCCAACCAACTTGTCTATTGAGCGGCTAAAACCCGCGCATCTACCATCAGCGGAGATGGCGGAGGCAGAGCAGACAGAGCAAACTGCCAGTCCATCGAGTAGTAGTCAACCAACTACCGGTGCACCCCAGCAGCTAACTCCAGCAGGCAGCAAAGGTCAACACGAGGGACCAAGGCAATATCCAGGAGCAAAGAAGAAAGTGCAATTCAACCTACCCAAGAGACACTAACATTATAATTATTCATATTAATATTTTTTTTTTTTTTTTTTTAAGCCAACACCTCACTTAGGGGGGAGTACTGTAGGGATATTGGTAACACTGAACCGTACCTTTTACACTAGCTACACTCACGCTACACTACTAACGCTTTTGCTCATCTAGATATTCGATTACACCCAGCTTTCTACAGATAGTTCGCGCCAAGTTTCCAGAGACGACTAGTCGTTACACGCGTACATCTCAACTGTATTCAAGAGTGATATTAAATAGTTATAGAAAATTATATCTCGTCTCCTGACTAACCTTCCGCTGCGCACAACCCTACACCGCAACATATTCATATTGTTATTTGTAGTAAATATCAGAAGCCGATCACTTCTTTTGGCAGTTGTGACCTTGACATCTCGTTGTAAAAATAAATCGTTACTTTTCGTAAGGCAATATTCCTGAGGGACGACAAGTTCAGCAGCAGTAGTAGGATTGGCTGGAATATTTTGACTGACATTACGTATACGATTTACCGTGCGACTCAAGTCCCGACGACTTGCAAGCTCACCAGAAGCAGCAACAGAAACATTAGCAACGGACGCGGAAACAATAGTTCCAGTAGGTTCTTTACTATGCTGGGCTGTATTCCTCAATTTTTCCATTGTGACCATAACCTCAACTTTAGCTGGCTCCGGAGCGTGGTTATGATCAATCTTGTCTATAACATTACCTATAAAAACAATTACACGCTTGATAACTAAAGTGATAATTCAATAACAGCAAACAAATAATTTACCATCTCTGTCTTTTGTTGTCGTATTACAACTACTACGACATTTTCCAGTGCTGTAATAAATACACCTCCAAATATGATGACCAGAACTTTGACAATAATAACGATAAATATAGCCGTCATGGATGAGGTTATATCCTTTCTTTTGATTTTGTACTAGGTGTACCGGCATTTTTAACAATAAAAGGCAACAATTACTTAACGAGCCTTAACGTACTTAACGAGCCAATAATACACGAACCACGCGAATTAATGAACAATGAATCAAACGGCCATCATTTATACAGAATCAACTAATGCCATCTATTAATATAAGCCAACAATAGAAACATGTACACGCACCGTTTAAATCGACAAATCAGAACGTTGATGAATCCAGCAGACGTTTCATCCCACCAATATTATTTTTCTTGAGATATTTTTGTTCGATACATTATTACGACAAGATATTTTTGCTCTGAGATATTAATGGCCGAGATATTTTTGTTCGATACATTATTACGACAAGATATTTTTGCTCTGAGATATTAATGGCTGAGATATTATGGACGAGATATTTTTGCTGAGATGTTTTGGGCTGAGATAAAATGAGGGGTTACCCCCCCAAAAGAGGAGCAAATACTCGCTCGCGGCACGTTACAGGACCGCGAGAGGCACTCGCCGACAAGAAGTCTCATAACGCGCATCGAGGCTTTCGGGACGTCCGCCCGCGCTCTCATTCCCCTTGGGGACCGATCTCTCGCCTGCCTTGCCTTGCCTGCTTGCTAGTTCCTGCTTGTGCCTTTGCTATCCTGCGGATCTCGTTTCTATCTCTGTGATGCTGTGTGAATGCTGCATGCCGGACTAGACGGGGCAAGAATCCAGCGGCCATCAGACAGAACGAGGATCGGCGGACTCACCCAGGAGACGACGGGCGACCGAACGGTGAGTCGCTTAGCTCTTTGTTTGCATGCGCACCTTCGCTATTCGCTTTCTCGCTTTATCACAAGTCGTGAGGGGATTATAATTACCCCCCTCTGGTCCTTCGATCAATTTTTAGTACATCTCGCCTCCGGGAACTGACACTCCCGTTCATTGGTCCTTCGTGCCGGATATTTTCGCGTTAGAAAAGTACCGCCGACCTTTCGCTCATTTCGCTTTATTCACTAATATCGCTAATCTCGTTCGCTCTTGTAATCGCGAATTGCGTGGCGTGTTAATAATCTCTGGTTTCGCGCGATATCTCTCTCTCGCAATTCTCTAGTTTCGCTTCGCGACGAGAATACTCGCGTGAATTTCTCGCTCATCGTAACACGTGCCATTGTCGTTATCTGCATTAATTGTGAATTATTGCAACTGTCGTAGTAATTAGTCGAATAATAATTATTAACGTATAGTACCCGAAATATTCAAATTTAGAATATTCTCGGGCAAGCCATACGTTTTCGCCTAGCTGTCGGCGGCCTTGACGCTCGGTCGCGAGCCGGGCCGTGCGTACACAGTTTTTTCTACATAGACTCGCGCTCAACAATAGCGCGACCCATTATTCTCGTTGTTGCTGAGTCTATTTTCGGTGCGACTCGAAAACATATTATTCCGATCGTTGGAATTCTTGCAAACATATTTGCCATCGATCGAATATATTAATTGTCGGCACTGGTTCCCGGTATTAAATATCTTAGCACTCCTGTAATCTTTCAAATTGATTATTAGACATTATAATTGCAATTGTAATCGAGTTGAAAGAAGTTGTCGTAATTAATGCTTGTGTCGTGGATTACTGCTCGTGTCGTATATATACTGCTCGTGTCGTAACACCGCGTGCAACATATCCTATTACTGAAACTTCGATCTAATTGTAACGCAATAAATACTTGAGTGCAGTTCTCGTCGTAACCGGTTAACCTGTGCCAATCTATTGATATCTTTTGATTACTGATACATCTATATTATTATCTTGTACATCCTTCGCAACCATCTTCCTGTAATTAACGTTTCCTCTTATCTTTGTTATATTGATAGCTATATATTGTTCTTGGATCTCGTTTGCTGTGAGTGCTCGCGTGACCTTGCGCTCGTGTCTCACTTTGTCTGGTTGATCTCGTGTTCCGATCGTCATGAGTGGGACCCATAGAACTAAACGCGAGTTATGCATACGGCGGATGAGGGATATTCACGAACTTTCGATGCTTGCAGCGAATAATGTCGCTCTAAGACCGAATTTTCTCGTTCGGTATCCCACCAGTCTAAGTTAATTGAGGATTTCGAGGCAGCACACCTCAAAATAATCCAAAACGCCTCGGACGATGAGTTCACCGCAGAGGACGCTATTCGCCTGGATTTTGATCAGATGCGCTTCGCGGTAGTCGGGCGTTATGAGAAGTTCGTCGGAGCCGATCGAGCGACTACCTCGTCCTCTCAGGTTCAAACATCGTCTATCCGACTGCCCAAAATTTCACTTCCGCAATTCTCGGGAGATCTCGCTCTTTGGCCCTCGTTCATCGCGTTATACAACGTTTCCATTCATGAGAACCGAAATATCTCCTCCATGGAGAAGTACCAATATCTGTTGGCCTCATTGAAAGGGGAAGCGCTCAATGTCTTTAAAAATCTCCCCCTTTCCGCGGATAACTTCGCGATAGCTTATGACTCTTTGGTTTCGCGATATCAGAGCAAGCAAAATTTAGCGGACTACCACCCACGTGGATTTGATGTTGAACGCCAATCCGTTAAAATCGGAGTCGGCCGTCTCCCTGCGCACGCTGTTGGATACATTTATCGAGAATACGCGGGCGCTGAACCTGTTGGAGTTTCCCACGGATTCTTGGGACTACCTACTTCTAAAATTCTTGCTAGGGAAACTCCCGCGTTCCCTTCGCGAGAAGTTCGAATCCGAGCACCGGGCGGAAGAGATACCGAAGTACACGCAGCTTACAAAATTCCTCTCGGACCACTGTCGGGTCCTCGCGTCCGTATCGGGCTCCTCGAGTATTTCGCTCAAATCGCAATCGCCTTCGCCGAAAAAATCCATGTCGGTTTCGTCGCTTGCAACTCGAACCGCCGAGTGTCCGGTGTGCAAAGAACAGCATCTCGTCTTTAAGTGCCCTCGATTCTTGAAATTGGCCCCCAGGGAGAGACATTCAACGGCAAAACCTCGAATTTGTGTCTTAATTGCCTTCGCGCGGGTCATGGCGTTAACAACTGTCCGTCGACGTGGGTGTGCCAATCGTGTAAGGCAAAACACCATACGCTTTTGCACTTCGAACGGAATTCGAGTTCGACGAGTGCCTCTACGGCTACCGGAGCCTCCTCCAAATCGGAAGCGGAAAAGAGTTCGTCGCCGCAAAGTAATGAACCCCTCGTCACCATGACTAGCGTTGTGAAATCGAGTTCAATCGTATTGTTGTCAACGGTGCAGGCCGAGGCTCTCGACATCCGCGGGAATCCCTTCCCAGTTCGCATTCTACTAGATAGCGCTAGTCAATTAAACTTTATTTCGGAAAGTTGCATGCGAAAGGGTGGTTTCGGACGAACCAAGCATCGTACCATAGTTCTGGCGGTAAACGATATTAAGGCGGCTGCCACTCGAGGCAGTACTTCATTCGTGATTCGGGCGCAGGGCAAGAACAATACATGCATTCCAGTAGGGGCTACGATTCTCCCGCGCATCTCCACCAGAGTTGGGCGTTAATCGATTTTAATGTATTTGATTATTAATTTAATTAAAATAATGCAATTACAATGTAATTATAATTACAATGTAATTGTAATTACTTGTAATTGTAATTACTCATAATTATAATTATACTGTAATTACTTACAATTGTAATTACATGGCAATTACAATTACAGGTAATCATGATTACATTTTAGTATGCGGAAAAAGGTTTAAACATATATACAAAAACACTTAATTCTTAATTTTAATATGTGGGTATAGCTACATTATTGTATATTTGGTATCTTTCTTTACCTTCCTTTTATTATTCTTATGATAGTTGCCTGCTACGAAGGCGTCGACATTACTTGCGCCGCGCGAAAATATGTTGTTGTTTTGCTCTTTCTTGTCACCTTTCTATCACATTTAGCTCACGATCAGTTCGCTCTTTGCGTTTACAGAAGACGGACAATCTCTTGATTATTTATTTTTCTATTGTCGTAGTGTATCTCAGATTTGTTGAAACAAGTCGTTTTGATATAATTGTAATTCCTATGGTGATAAATAATTAACAAGTAAGTATTTTCTTCATCACTAATAATTAATAGGCAATTAATTTCGAACGAACTGACAATTTATTGTAATGCTTAATTATACATGTCGGTATAACGACGTTTTGACCCTTAGTTTGGGTCCTTATCAAGTATCTAAATCATAGATTTAAAATGCAGCTGTACGAAACATTTTATTAGTCGTGACTTTTCCAGGAATTCAGATCTAAAAGGTGTTGCTGTAATGTGTCATTACGGATAAACCAGTTCTCGGCAATGGTAACTTTGTCTTAAAGACTACAGTACCATATTGCGAATCGTCTTTGGGTGCGTCACTCGACAAGTAATTATTATTAAAATGGAAGATATTGAGTGTGATGAATCTTCCATGTGTCAGAAGATATTAATTTAACCGGCACTTCATCGTCAAATTCTTCCCAAATTAATAACTCAAGCAATGTGGCTGATTCGAAAATGTCTATATTCGATGGCAATTATTTTGAACAAGTCTCCAGCAAGTCAACAGACACAAAAATAGTTGGAATGTGCAAAAGATGTTTACCAAACTACGTTGAAGTTAAAGGATTCAAAAACTGTACATCGAATTTTGTTACCCATTTAAAAAGGAAACATGGAAATGATGTATATAAAGAATATCGTGCACATATAAAACGTAAAAAAACATCGTCAACGATATCTGGACAATCATCTCGTAAATCAACAACACGCTCATATTCTCAAGATAATTTCGATAATGATATGATCAAATATTTTGTACATTCTATGATACCTTTAAGAGTTGTAGAAAATCTGTACTTTAGAAAAATATTTGTAAATTTAAACATTTCAAGTTTGGGTCTAAAAATAATAAATCGACGAACACTTGGGCGCCAGATAGCAAATTATTACGAAGAACAATCATCAATAATAAAACAAGAATTGAAAAATATTAAATATGTTTGTACAGCTGTAGATATCTGGTCGGGACGCAAGCGGAGTTTTTTAGGTTCAACAGCCCATTGGATTGATCCTATCAATTTAAGAAGAGTATCGAAGGCATTGGCATGCCGAAGATTTAAAGGAACACATAGTTACGATAAGATAACTGAATTACTTCAGGAAATACATTCAGAGTATGAATTAAATTCTTCTAAAATTGTTGCGACTATCACAGACAACGGAATTAACTTCGTAAAAGCATTTAAAAGATTTGGCGTGCACAGTAAATGTATTAGTGAAGAAGATAGCTTAAACAATAGTGACACTGACAGTTCAGATTGTGAGATAATAGCTCAAGATTCTCCATTAATTAATACTGACAGCGATGAAGAACATATTGTGCCAAATTCTTATGAAATAATTCTACCTTCACACTTAAGATGTTCCTCACATACTCTGAGCTTGTGTGCAACTGTTGGTGCCAACAAAATATTAAAAGAACAGAATACACAACTTTCAATTATGCATCAGCAAGTTTTGAAGAAGTGCAATATGTTATGGAAATCCGGTAATCGTCCAAAACTGGCTGAAATAATACAAAATATACTAGGATATGCTCTTAGTAGGCCAGGAGAAACTAGATGGAATAGTTTATATGATGCTTTAAAGAAAATATTGAATATCAAAGAAAAAAATGCCACTCTTCACAAAGAATTAAATCTCAAAAATCCCATTCAAGATCACGAATTTGATTACATCGAAGAATATTTATCGTGTACTAAACCAATAGCCGAAGCGCTGGATATTCTCCAAGGCGAAAATGATACATACTATGGCATTCTGCTACCCACTTTATTAGTTGTACGTAGAAAACTGCAAAAGTTAACAAAAAAGACTTTTGTATACTGTACACCTCTCGCTGAAGTCTATCTTGCAAGCGTGGAAAGACGCTTTGAGGATTTTTTCAATCTTTCAACTCCTCAAGCAGAAAATGCCGCCATAGCATCTTTATCTTATTCCCGTTTCAAAAACAAATGGTTTTCTTGTATTGAATCTACATATCATTCAAAACTTAAAAATTTATTTAAAATAATTATATCTAGGGAAATTATTCCAGACGAAAATACTAGTAATAATACTCCTAATAAATCTAAACAGGACGATTTTTTAAATTTTGATTCTGATTTTGAAAGTGATTTTGATAGTCAATGTAATGAGCCAAGATCAAAAGCTGAATTTTTAATTTCGCATTTTTTTGTCGAGGAAAGCACAGATTTGAACTTATTAGAAAGGTATCCAGAAATAAAGAAAATATTTCTAAAATATAATACTCCATTACCTTCTTCCGCCTCAGTAGAAAGGCTTTTTTCATACGCGACAATTACAAATCGCCCCAAGGCAAACCGTCTTTCGGATCAGATGTTCGAGAAACGTGTCCTTCTAAAAGCTAACTTGACTTATGATGAGAAAAGAAAGCAACAATAACATCTAAATATATCAAGCGCATTGTTTTGTATTATATGCTAAAAAAATATAGAAATCTGTCTAAAATCTTTTTTTTTACAATTTTGAGGGTTTATTTTACTTACAACTTATTCATAGTCTTATTTCTTTTGAAATTACCAAGCATTAAGCGATTTTGTTTCGTTGGTTGAGTTGGTTTCTACTTTCAATATAAGATATCAATCTAATAAAAATATGTAACTTGATAAAAATATATGTTTAAAAATGTATGTTTAATATATTGTTGCGCTCGTCCGCGCGTTCGCTACACTTTCGCACAACACACTCACTCGCGAACGCGGCGCGCTATCCCGTTTCCGGGAATAAAGACTCTCTAATGAAAGAAAACTGGTTTAATGAACAAATGTAACAGTGGCTCGTGAGCACGTCAGTACAGTTCGAAGGCCCGGCGGAGAATCTCTATACCGACATCTGTCAATAAACATCGACCGGCTCGTTGCTAGGAACGTTGTCAGGCAGCGCTTCGCGGCTGCCTCTCGGGCTTCTACCGCACGTCTCGGCTCGGGCGCAACACTGCCCCCCCTCTTCTTAGATTGTCGCCCCGCCAATTTTCTGGAGGGCAGCGCCCAGACAGGCAAAGGAGACAGAGCTATTTCACTCTCTTTCCCACGATTGGCCTCCAGGGAAAGCTGGCCGGACTCTCCTAAGCCGACTTCAGGAAGGGCCGTCCTCCCTGCCTCATCCTCGAGTTCCGGTCTCCGATTTTCGTCCACTCTAACGACTGCCGCCCCGTCGCTCTCCCACGAAGTCTTCGGACAAGGGGGGGGGGGGGAACTTCCCGTAGACCCAGCGCCCCGCAGGGCTCCCCAAGTCCCCGCCCGGCATTTGCCCTATGGCCCACAGGAAAACTACGGGTCAAAAACTGTGGGCGGACGGTCCTCTTCGATCGGGAGTCCAAGCGATGTCCTGCCATAGAATCTAACGTCCCAGGACCTTCCTTCGCGTACCACCATTTTCCTCTAAAAACAAACAGTCACGCACAGAAACAGAACATAATAGCTGTTAAAAATTACAAAAATTAAACATTTAAGACTTTTTCATAAACATTTTATTCAAAATCTGTACGCTACAAAACTTATTAATGATCCGGGCTCCGTTCTACTCTAGCCTTTCCTCCTCTAACTTCCTTTCAAAATACAAAGCTAGCCTATCCGAATGAACAATCTTTTTTCTATGCTTGGGTGACTTCTGGATGCAATACACCACGTCGCTCAATTTTTTCATTATGCAATAAGCCCCCTCCCAGTTACTCTGCAATTTCGGAGCTTTTCCTTTGGCTCTACGAGGATTGTAGAACCAGACCTTCTGCCCCTCCTGAAAAAGAAAACGCCTAGCTCCACGATCATACCAGGCCTTCACCCGGGAAGATTTAGCAACTATTCGCTCCTTCACTCCAGAATGAATCTCCTCAAACTTCTTTTTCAGATTCCTAACAAAGTTCTCCTCCGTCCGTCCCTCTCCTTCAAGAAGCCTTGGAGGACCTCCCTGTAACAAATCTAAAGGTAATCTTAAATCACGAGCAAAACATAATTCCGCAGGAGTAGCGCCAGTCGTCTCATGTTTTGATGACCTATAAGCCAACAAGAACATGGGTATCCATCGATCCCAATCCTTTTGACTTTCGGAAACAAATTTCGCCAGATAATTAATAATCGTTTGATGTTGTCGCTCCACCTGTCCGTCTGACTGAGGATGCAAGGGAGTAGTTCTCGTTTTCCTGATTCCAAGAAGATTCATTAATTCTGCGAACAACTTTGATTCGAAGTTTCTCCCTTGATCCGTATGCACTTCCAAAGGAACCCCATATCTTGATACAACTTGATTGGCGAAGACCTCCGCCACAGTCTTAGCTCTTATATTTTTCAGAGGAAATGCTTCCACCCATTTGGTGAAGCAATCCACGATGACAAGGAGATATTTATTCCCAGAATTGCTTGTAGGAAGGGGACCGAGAATATCCATTTGTAACCTCTCGAACGGTGACCCAACATTATAGACTTGTAAAGGGGATTTCCCTTTCCCAGAGGGACCCCTCTTAGAAACGCAGACCTTGCAAGTTCTGCACCAGTCCTCAACATCCCGTTTACAAGTTGCCCAGTAAAAACGCTTGCGGATCTTTTCCAGAGTCTTGTTGATTCCAAAATGTCCGCCCGAAGAAGAGTCATGGGCTTCTTCCAGAATCTCTTTAACCCGGCTTCGGGGAGCAACAAGCTGAAGAAAGCTTGTTTTCAAACTCGGAGCTTCCCACCTTTTGTACAGGACTCCATCTCTCAAAACCAGCGCATCCCAGTGCGACCAATAAATTTGGGCGGAAACTTCCCTGGCAGGGATTTCAGAACGTGGAGGACGGACCCCAGCTTCCTTTCCCCGTAGGATGAATGCCACTCCCGCATCCTCTCTTTGTTCCTTACGCCAAGTTTCCAAACTTTCTCCCTGAAAAATCAAACGAGCAATTGTTCCATTCTGTTCTTCAGTTGCCCTTTTCTCAATTTTGGCACAATATCTACAATCAAACTTTTCACATTGACGTCTGGACAATCCATCAGCATTCTTATGAGATTGAACCTTTCGATGGACAATGTCAAATTCATATTCTTGAAGTCTTTCCAACCATCGCGCCAGCTGTCCCTCTAAATCCTTGAAGGACATAAGCCACTTCAATGAAACGTGATCCGTGCGAATCAAAAACTTCCGCCCCAAAAGGTAATGGCGAAAAAAAATTATAGAGTCTACTACCGCCAAGAGTTCCTGGCGAGTAACACAATAGTTTCTCTAGGCCTTATTGAGAACCCGACTAAAATAAGCTATGACTCTCTCCTCCCCCTTCTGTTTTTGCGACAAAACCGCGCCAATACCGATATTTAAAGCATCGGTATCTAAAATAAATTCCCCCTCCCCTTTGGAAAAAGAAAGCACCGGAGGGGAAGATAAGACCCGCTTTAATTCTTCAAAAGTTTTTTGACATTCCTCCCCCCAAATAAATTTGGATTGATTCCCCGTGAGAGAGTAAAGAGGTTTCGCCAAAGAAGAAAATCCTTTAATAAATTTTCGATAGTACGAACAGAACCCCAAGAAACTTCGCAATTGTGTTTTGGTATGCGGAACCGACCAATCACTGACCGCAGATATCTTTTCGGGATCTGTGGCTATGCCCTCTGCTGAAACTACATGCCCCAAATATTTAACATTCCTTCCAAAAAGAGTACATTTCTTTTGATTAATTTTTAAATTCACTTTTCTTAATCGTAAGAGCACTGTTTTCAAATTCTCCATAATTTCAGAAAAACTTTTTCCAAAGATTATTACATCATCAAGATAAACTAAGCAAATTTTTGATAACAAATCTTTTAAAACTCTCTCCATTAGACGTTGAAATGTAGCAGGGGCATTGCAGAGACCAAAGGGCATGACGGTAAACTGCCACAACCCGTTTCCAATAGAGAACGCAGTTTTCTCTTTGTCTTCGGAACGAATCTCTATTTGCCAATACCCGCTCTTTAAATCTAAAGTACAGAACCAAATGTTACCTGACAGTTGATCGAGAATATCATCGATTCTGGGTAAAGGATGAGAGTCTTTCTTAGTTACCAAATTCAACTTCCTATAATCCTCACAAAATCGAATTGTACCATCTTTTTTTCTGACCAAAACTGCAGGCGAGATCCAGGGGCTTTGTGACTCCTCGATTACCCCTTGCTTCCACATATCCTCAATAATTTTATTAACTTCCTTCCTCATATGAATAGGAATACGACGAGGGACCTGCTTTATGGGGGAAGAATCTTTCACATTTATCACATGTTCAATAACATCACAATTCCCTGCAACAATAGTTTCAGAAAACACATCCCGGAAATCTTTTAAAAAATCGGCAAAAATTTCCTTCTGGGCCTCAGTCAGACTCCCAGAATTATTTTCAAAAAGTTCCTTTAAGATAGAAGAGTCCCCCTCGGAAAAAGCTTTAATACGAGAACAATTAAGATTCTTCTTCTCATTTAATTCAGGATTAACAAAGAAAGGTTCAAAAATATTTTCCAGATTCACTTTTTCGAGAAAATCTTTTCCCAAAAGACATTTATCACTAATTTCTGCGACAAACATAAGAATTTCGACAGAATATTTACCAATTTGAACATTGACCTTTACTTTAGAATCTAAAGGAACCCTTTCTCCAGTTGGATATCTCAAATTACAACTCTCTACTTTTATTCTCTCCACCTTATTATCAATCATTTTGGAATTTACAATGGAAACATCGGAGCCCGTATCTATCTTAAATGAACAACATTTATCATTCAGAAAACCATCAAAACAAAAATTATTTTTATTTTTCTTATTATCAAGTTTACAGTGCTTAAATCGACAGACTTTCGGGGAACTTTTCATAAAAGTTGAGCCTACCCCGCTAAGCTCAACTAAATCGCGTTTTCCTCATTGGGGCATTCTGATCGGAAATGCCCAGTCTTACCGCAAGACCAACATTCCCCCCGGCCGGCGCCAAATTTGCTGCCACGCCAATTCCCCTTCGGGCCCTTCCCCGCCTTCTCTTTCTCTACACTTTTCTTTTCTTCAGCGCGTTTTTCATTTTCACCCGCATGTCCGACTCCTTTTTTCGCAAAATTTTTATTAAAATTTTCTCTATATCTCTCCGAATTGTCTCCCTGAATGATTTTTAGTGCTTTAGCCCTTTCGACAGCTGCATTCAGAGAGGTTATACCTTCCATCTGAAGCGCTCGCTTAATGAAATTATCTGAGACGGCTGTAACAAACTGCGCGCAAGCGATCTTATCGCACAACTCATACGGGAACTCGGGGTACGCCAGGCGCGACAGTCTGTCGATTTCAGAACCAAGAGCGGCCAAATCCTCCCCGAATTTTTGCTTACGATTCGTGAATGCGACGTAGCTATTCTGCGATTGTCATCCCTCCCCGAAACGCAGCTCAAGCTTTGCTTTGAGCTCAGCGAAATCTAGCCGTTCGACATCTTCAACCGTTTCTAAAACTGAGCGCGCTTTCCCCCTCAGGCTCGAAGCCAACGCGATCGTTTTGGTAGAGTCATCCCAACGATTCGCCCGCGCGATTAAATTTAATTGCGAAAAATATTCATGTAACGAGACCGTCCCGTCAAACGTGTCGGGTTTTAGCTTATATCCAAGCTCACCCGCGACCGCGACACTTTCACCCGCGCGCACAGACCGTACTTCCGCGCGGCTCGCCACCGGGGCTCTCTCCCCCGCGTTCGCGTTCCGCGTTTCTACGCCGCTCGCGACTGCGTCTGTCTCACTTGCGTACGCGCCTCGTATTTCCGCGCCGCCTGCGACCGCGTCCCTCTCGCGTGTGACCCGCGCCCCCGTGCCGTTCGCAACTCGCGTCCCCGAGTCTCCGGACGCTCTATTAATCAAAGGACTTAGCTCGGAATTGCCGGAGATTGTCTCTCGGAGTCGGCGGAGCTCCTCCTCCTGCTGTCGAAATGTCGCCGCGTACTCTCTCTCCCTCCGCGCTTGTTCCTCTCGCAGGAGTCGGACCTCCTGGATTACGGTCTGGAGAGTCGTTGTGATTGTTGTCATGGTTGTCCCTTCTGATTGGGGAGTCTCCACTCGAAGTCTCTTTCGCGAGGAAGGAGCCAAAGAAGACATGATGTCCTCAGGATTCTTGAGGACGAGCCCCCAAAATGTTGCGCTCGTCCGCGCGTTCGCTACACTCTCGCACAACACACTCACTCGCGAACGCGGTGCGCTATCCCGTTTCCGGGAATAAAGACTCTCTAATGAAAGAAAACTGGTTTAATGAACAAATGTAACAGTGGCTCGTGAGCACGTCAGTACAGTTCGAAGGCCCGGCGGAGAATCTCTATGCCGACATCTGTCAATAAACATCGACCGGCTTGTTGCTAGGAACGTTGTCAGGCAGCGCTTCGCGGCTGCCTCTCGGGCTTCTACCGGGCGTCTCGGCTCGGGCGCAACAAAATGTTTAATACATGTTTAAAAATATGTAACTATATGTTTAAAAATATGTAACTTGATAAAAATATATGTTTAAAATATATGATAAAAATATATGAATAAACAAATTAAAACATGATAATAAATTTTATTATTTCTTTTATATGTATACAATATTCTATACCTACATTGATTATTTGTTTTCTTTTTTACTTTCAAAAAAATTTTATTTAAAATTTTTATATTTTTGAATGCTAAAGGATTTATTACTCTCAATCAGTTAACTGTAGGATAAAAGCAGGTGATCGTATGGCGTATTCTTAGTCTCCAAAGCATTTAATATTCTTATGTTAGTCGATATGTAATTTTCAAAAACTTCGATAGACTATACAAAGAAAGAAATACATTGTATATTATAAATAAGAAAGAGGTTATTTAAAATATAATAATACAAAATGTAAGAGGTTCTTTATTAATAAAACACTTAGTTTTTAATTATTGAAATATAATAAAACTCTTAAAATCTAGAAATAAGAAGTTATAATATGTTGATTGCTAAAATATTAATTTAGCTTTGTGATTCTCAAAAATAATCAAACAACAAAATAATTTTCCTACAACTCAATAAATGGTGAGTTTCCATGACAGTAAAGTTAGAGCTCAATCACTGTCTATGTCTTTGACTGATTGAGGTACATATGATTAATACATTGTATTAATACCTTGTATTAATACCTTCTATTAATACCTTGTATTAATACCTTGTATTAATCATACATATGTACCTTTAGACGACGCGTGCTCTTAATCACTCTTCTCCTAATTACAATTACAATTACAATTACAATTACATTTACATTTAATAATTACGTAATTGTAATTTGTATACAATTACTTTTCACAATTATTTTGTTTAATTGTTTGCAACAATTAACGATTATAAAATTTTATTATTAATTGCATTAAGAATTACATTGTAATTGTAATTTGTAATTGTTAATTAGATTACATATTTGCCCAAATCTGATCTCCACCCAATTGCCTAGTAGTCAAGTTAAACAAAGAGCGTGGAAGCATTTGGAAAGTTTGAAGTATGCTGATCCGTAGTATCATCGACATCTTGATTGGCGCAGAGATCTTTACATCTTTACTTCGAGATGGCCGTCGTGTAGGGAAAAGGGGCGAACCCGATGCCTTCAACTCTATTTTCGGCTGGATTCTAGTCGGCTCGGTGTCAACGCAGGCATCTCAGTCTTCACATTCGTTTCTAACTCTCGATTCGTTAGATGCCTCTCTTAGTCGATTTTGGCAATTGGACGAGATCCCCACGGCTTCGCCGTGTTCACAGGAAGATAAACGTTGCGAGGAGCTATTTTCGCAGACCACGCGCCGCGATGTATCTGGTCGTTTTATAGTGTCATATCCCTTCGCGAAAGATAACCCTTGTTTTGTTTGCACGCGACAAATAGCTTTAAATAGATTTCGCGCACTTGAACGTCGCTTCAAATTAGATGCAGAGTTTAAAGTAAATTATAGTAAATTTATGCAGGATTATCTAGATAATGGCCATATGAAATTGATTAAGCAGCCGTTCCCAGTGGACGGACCTGTTTTCTACCTTTTTTTTTTATGGTGACGCGGGGGGAATCTTCTACTACCGGAATTCCTGGGACTTGCCTAGGTCTACCCGGTAGCCCCTTTCGGGGAAGACCCCTTCAGCCCCCGGGGAGGAGCCGAGGGGAGTGTGGGATTGTATACATGCACATCGCTCACGATACTGCATGTATACCCTACCCACTAAAACCCCCGCGGGTGTCCTTCGCTGCGCCACTGTTGGAGAGAGGTCGGGAACGTTTATTACTCTTCCGACTCCTTCCCGGCGCTGGCCTTTCTGCTGGATCGGGGCCCAGGCCCAGTGTTGGACACTTCACTAAATCGTGGAGGAGCGGGGACACCACCACTCCTCCACCCCTCTCAGCCTGAGAGGTTTGATTGACGCAAGGGAGACCCCGCCCTCACGCCAACCTCTCCGCCGCCGCGAGACACTATTCCCCTCCATGAAAAAGAAGGGGGCAGGCGTGCTCCGGCGCACACTTGTGCGGCTATATTAAAGCCGCTAGCAGAGGGACTAAAGTCCCCCTGCACCCTCGCGACACTGAGGAAGACAGGGGAGGGAGAGGGAACTCCTTACGGGAGCCCAACAGCCCCCCAATTCAATGTCATCCCCCGCTCCCCGACAGGGGTGCGGGGACGACGGGGTGTCTCTGGCGTCGAGCCCCGCGGAATGGCAAGCCCCGCGGGTGCCGGAAGATAGCTCCGTCACGGTCGTCAACCTGAAACCCCGGCGCAGGGGCCCCCGCCGCCGGACCCTCTCGGCCTCCTCCTTCCGCAGCATAACCACGCCGCAGAAGGAGGCGACCGTTTCCCATATTTCCTCCCCTCCCCCGACCATGGCTGCCACAATGGCCGGGAGGGAGAGGTCCGCCCCGACCTTTTCACGTAGAATTCGGCGCTCCTCTGCCCACGCCGGGCAATGCTCCAGCGTGTGCTGCGCCGAGTTTACGCCTTCTCCACAGTAGTGGCACTGCGTGATTTCTTCCTTTTTGATGCGACACAGGTATTCACCGAAGCACCCGTGCCCGGTGAATACCTGCGTCATACGAAACGTCGGACCGCGTCCCCTTCTGCCCGCCAATTCCGGCAGGCAGGGCCGAACGGCCTCGACGACACTCCCGCCTGCAATTGCAGGCTTGGCGAGGTAATTCTGCCATCTCGCGGTGAGGGTCGACCGAGCTTGGAGTCTCACCATTTTGCGCACCCTGTCCGTTATAATCACTCCCCGATCTCGGAGTGCCCGCGTACGCTCGTACACCTCCGCGTACATAAGCGCGAGCAGCTCCAACGGGGGGAGCGCGGACAGGGTCGTCGCCGCCACATGCGAAACGGTGCGATACGCCCGTGACACTCTGATGGCAACCACCCTCTGAACGCGGCGCAGCAGCGCCTTACTGCGTTCGGTGGCCACCAGTTTTGGCGCCCAGACAGGGGCGCCGTAAAGTGCCACGGCGTGCACCGTCCCGGCGTAAAGTCGGCGAGCTCGCCAGCCCGCCCCTCCCAGATTTGGCATCAGCCTACTGAGGCTGTTTGTAGTTACCTATATTCTGGGAGCCAGGCGGGCGAAATGCTCGCCGAAACTCCAAGTTCCGTCCAGCCAGAGGCCCAGATGTTAGATGTGGGCCCCTATGGGAACGCGAGTCCCTTCCACCATCAGGGACATCCCCACGGGTGGCTTCCCCCGTGCGCGATCATAAAAATACGCGGCCTGCGTCTTTTGGGGGGCCATCCTCAACCCTCAACCCGATTCCCCTGATGGCGCGAACCACGCATGTCACCGCTACATTGGCCATATCCCTGGCCTCCTCCCATGGCTCCCCCCTAGCCCCGAGAAACGTGTCGTCGGCGTAGCCGACGACCCAGCAGCCGGGGGAAAGAGGTGCCCGCAGCACCGTGTCGTAGCCGATGTCCTACAGTAATGGGCCCAAGACCGAGCGCTGTGGGACACCGCCAGCGATTATGATCACCCTCCAAGCACCGTCTTGGTCCTTGAAGGCCAATCTTCTGTCCTGGAGGTAGTCACGGATGATCGCGACTAAGTAGAGAGGGACGCGGTGATATTCCAACGCCCTCCCTATGACGTCCCACGGCAGGGTGTTGAAGGCGTTCAATATGTCGAACGACACTCCTAACAACACCCTGCCATCCGTCGCTTCGGCCTCCGAGCGGGAGCGGACATGCATCACCGCGTCCACCGTTGACCTCCTTGCTCGGAAGCCGTACTGATTGTCCGAAATATTCGGACCCTCCTGGGACAGATGCTGGATGAGGCGATGTCTGTGAAGTTGGCACCCCTTTTTCAAAATTTGAAAAAAATCATTAGAGTTCTGGATGGCCCAGCAAGAGTTCTGGAGTTCTCTATCAATTTTAGAAAGTTCCGCCATTTAAAGTGACGAAAACACCATTTTAAAAATGGGGGTGCTAACTTCACGGCGCACCTCATTTTTGAATAAATCAATTTTTTATGGTGGATTCGGAAGTATTTCGAAGAGTTCTAGAGTTCCCTATAGGTTTTAAAAAGAGTTCCGTTAAAATAACCCCAAAAATCAAAAATAAAAAAAAATCATATTTTAAAAAAAATTATTTTTATGGTGGATTCCTAAGTATTTCGAAGAGTTCTAGAGTTCCCTATAGGTTTTAGTAAGAGTTCCGTTCAAATAACCCCAAATATCAATGATAAAGTGGAACGCATATTTTAAAGTTGCGCAAATATTCAAAAATCCGCAGTTCTGATCGGAGTTCTGGGAGGCCCCCCAAGAGTTCTATCGATGTCTATAAGAAGCCGAAGCGCTACGACCAATATTTAACGAGATACCGCCATTTACATTTCGCAACTCGGAAAATTTCTAATTTTTTTTTTTAATTCGGCAGTTCTGATCGGAGTTCTGGGAAGCCCCCCAAGAGTTCTATCGATGTCCATAAGGACCCGAAGCGCTACGACCAATATTTAAGGAGATACGGCCATTTACATTTCGCAACTCGAAAAATTTCTAAGTCCCGAGGGGTAAAATTTTTTTTTTTTTAATTCGGCAGTTCTGATCTGAGTTCTGTGAAGCCCCCCATGAGTTCTGTCGATGAAATACATCTCCGAAGCTCTGGAATAGAAAATAAAAAAGTTACTGTTACCTTATGTGTCAGATCCAAACGTTTTTAAGTCCCAAAGTTAGAAGACTTCTTTTACGAAAGCGGAAGGAAATGTATTTACTTCCGGATGGTAGACACGTTGTTGTAATACGCATGGGTTGCAATCATTCATATCTACCCATTAGAGAATAGCGATTTCTACTCTGACGGGTGAGATATAAATGCCACCCATGCGCACGTCTGTGTCGATATTTGCACAATTTCGTCTCATTAACTTTATATTTAAAAACAGCGTATTTTATATTATGATAAGCTTTTACTGCTTACGGCACAGAATGAATTTTCGTGGTAATTACTGCGCGCTGCGCAGAATAAATTTTTGTGGTAATCACTGCGCGCGGCGCAGATTGAATTTTCGTGGTAATCACTGCGCGTGGCGCAGAATGAATTTTCGTGGTAATCACTGCGCGCGGCGCAGAATAAATTTTCGTGGTAATCACTGCGCGCGGCGCAGAATAAATTTTCGTGGTAATCACTGCGCGCGGCGCAGAATGAATTTTCGTGGTAATCACTATGCATTTTAACATAACAGAGCGATAAATTATTTTTTATTTTCTTGTTTTGATTCAAATTTGTTTTCTATCATTTTAATCTTTCTTAAATGCTTGTCTTGTATATTCATGTATATTTATTCATCTATCTTTCCTTCTTGTATCATTTTTCGACTCTTGGTATATATAATGTTTAATAATTTAATTATGTAATCAAATATTTTCATCTCACTTATATATTTACGTTTTAACATAAAGTACTACGTGTGGAAATATTTCTTCATTTGGATTTACAATAGAATGCTTTGGGGGCATGTCATCGAATTTGTGCCAATGTAGGCCTGTATATGTAAATGCAACGTAATGTCCGTCTCTGTCTTTAAGGCCATATTTAAAGTATGATGAAAGGCCTGCCAAAGAATAGGTATCATTTTCAATTGTAATAATTTTTGCTACATCATTTAACGTATGTTTCCACTGTTGTATGTCGTTATCTTCCATGTACTTTTCGTCAGTTGTGATACTTGTGTCAATAATTATATGAGGTCCGTATGTTACGGTACGAGTAACGGTATTTTTACATTCGTGACATGTTGTTTTTTTTGCACATTTGATTGTATCGTCGATCGCTTGTTGCATATTATTGAAGCCGTTCTTTAAAATTTCGTCAACATTTATGTAATACGTTGGTGATGTCCTTTTTTGTCTATGGCCACACTCGTGACAATCGTACTCTGTTGTGTAACTCGGGATGCTTTCAAATAAATAGTCTATGAGATGCGCAACATTACAGTTTGCGTTAAGTGATAAGCTAGTGCGCGTGCGACGTTTATTCTTGTGAACATTGGTAGGTTCCATAAAATCGATGCTCTTGTGCTGTAATCGTTCGCAATAATTTTTCCGCGATTTAAAATGTCCATTGTAAATTTCGTAAAGATATTCGATGAAATTAATGCAGCCATATTTGTTTTGTAAGTATTGTGCATACCCATACCATTTGCAACTACTTGAAAGGTAGAGTCAAATGCACAAGTTTCAAGCAGCACTGTGGGTTTTTTATCAATAACAGTCGGTTTGCACATATTGCCATTTTTTAAAACTGGAAGACCTATAGCTTTATTTGTATTACTGAAATCCCAATCGGCGCATGGCGTTAAATAATTTGGTTTGAATCGTTTTGAAACGTGTGTTTCAGGATTTTTGGATGTCTTTCTCTTTATTTTACATCGCCAATTTTCTATTTCGTTTAATGAGTCTTGCTCCAGACAATCTTTATTCGTATTTGAAAACGACTCGTTCGCATTATCATGTTTACAAGGTGATTGTGTTGGATTGCTTTGGTCTGATAATTTTACTGAACTCGATTCTTCGTTATTCGCAATCAGATCCGCATTATTATTTATCGAAGATGATTGTATGAGATTGTCTTCATCAGGCATTTTTGCTGGACTCAATTCTTTTTCACTGAAATCCGCATTATCTTTCTGAGGTGACTCTATTAGGTCGTCGTTTTGAAATGTTCTTGGTGGACTCAATTCCTTTTCACTGAAATGCGCGTTATCTTTCTGAGGTGACTCTATTAGGTCGTCTTTTCGAAACGCTCTTGCTGGACTCGATTCTGTCTCATTTCTATCGGTTCTTTCATTGGATGATGCACACGTTATTTTAAGCCTACCGTCAAGGTATTCAATATGTCGTAATATAAATTTATCTATTCGCATGGGTAATTGATTTTTGAAGGCTCGGGTCTTTAATGAGGCAAATTCAGCCTCAACAACAGATGATGTAGCGATCTGTGAACCACGCTTGAAATGTGGTCTCATTATGCCTGTCCATAAAGGTAGGTAAGACATAAGGTCTTTTATTTTTTTTGCGGCTTCGACATTATAATATGCGTTTACGATTGTTCCGTTGACTGAAGCATCGGCAAGTTTTTGAGCTTCAAGAAACATGTTTTCTGCCCAGGTAGTCCAGTAACCTTTTGCAGTCATTTCATCATCTTTCACGCATGTATGGTTCTCATGTTCTTCTGGATCGTCAATCGTAACACCTTTGATAGAATTATTAATATGTAGGAGATAAATCTGGGATGGTAACAACATACCACTATCATCATCGCCTAGTTCTTCGCTTAACGCTACAACCAATATGTATTTTAGAAAGATGGATAAATCCTTAAAATTATCCATCTGATATGCTTTCCCTAAACATCTCAAGAAAAATTGACGTATTTTAATTGCCTTGCCTCTTAGACAATCCCATCTAGCAATCATTGCTATAAAATGGCTAACATCTAGTCTCATGTAACATGACGGAATGTCCATATAATTATCATTAACAATTTTATAACATATTTGCAAGTAATGTTTTAAATCATTGCAATTTGCAAATACACGCGCAACAGCGATTAGTATTGCCTTTCCAAAATCCGTTACAACAATTCGAGGTTTTCGAGCACCATTTCTTAGAATTTCCAAAAAGAAGTAACTTATTATGGCTGCATCTTGCTTTGCGGATATCATTTGGAAAGCTGGAAAATTGCCATGCTTAGAAGCGCAAACGCATTCATATAAGAATAAATGTGACGATTTTTTGCCGTTAGGAAGACGTAATTTCTTTCCTATACTTCCTGTAGCATCTATTGCTAAAACGCTGTTTTTATCTTTATGTGCTGTTTTATACATAAGCTGTTGTTCTTGAGTCCAGTACATACAATAAAATGGATCCATTCCTATATTATGGATAATACCAGTGCATCTAGTGTGCTTTGCGGTATGTAAATTTTTTAATGGATCGGTATTTTCCAGCTGTAAACGATTGTCCATTTCCTCTCGTTTAGCTTTGCGCAAAACTGTTGTCTCATATAAAATTGGTGGGATATCATCGCCAAATGTCATAATTCTATTGGCTTCTTCATTACGCCATACGTTGGCATTCTTATTTCCATTTACCAACTCACTTGCAATTTTTTCCCGCAATTCACCTTTCAATTGTCTTTTCTTCTTATGTTTAATATCTGCGGAAAAAGCTCTGACCGTGCACTCAAAAATTACATCGTTTCCTTTCACGGGCTTAGTATATAAAATGCCCATAAATTTCGCACCACATTCGTTACAACGACCTCTACACGATGCGTAGCATTTAGCATTGCTACTTTTAAATACTTTTCCATGCTTAAATGTAAATGCGCACGGTATTTTAGTCTGTTGCCATATTTTGTCTGCAAAAATGTGGGTCCATTTTCCTGCTTGCAATGACATGTATTTACGTTTATAAGAACTTTCGTTCTTTGTACTAGGCTTTATTTGCGCCCACTTTTCTTCTGATATCAATAACTGAAACTTTTTTTTCACTGCCTTCTCGCAAGTAGAACTGTTATTCAAATCAGTTATATTATAAGAAGTATCTTTCGAGTCATCGTATGTATTTTTTTTATTAATTCCAAATGCTTTTAACACAGCATTGTACATGCCATTTCTGTCGTTATTCAAAATTGTATGTATGTGTTTTGGCGTTATGTCGGACCCACTATTTATCATAGTCTCAGATATAGAGCCATAAACGGCATGAGATGGTGGAAAAATTTTACCATCATCATGTATGGTTCTATATTTCTCGTCACATAAAATATTGCGCAACAGTTCTTTGTCGTACATGTTAAATCTCGTCTTATGTCTTTATTATATTTGTACGAATATTTGTTATAAATGTGAGATTTATTTACCACGAATTATTTATATAATTATATGTATATATATCTGTTATATATATTATTATACAAAGAGAAAAACCTACAAAAAATAACACATAATATAAAGTACAATTTAAATGTAACGACGCAAAATCCGTTGTAATACGACATAAACATATAAAATTTGCAAACATTTGACGTAATTGGTGAAATATTAATAAAAAATCGGAAAAGTATTATATTGGATTTTGATTCATTGCATTTAATAATACTTTTATTACTTATTGTAACATATAATCAAGGATGTTAACGACGAAAGATGATATTAGATATGCATTATTTCAAATGCATATGTAATATCATCTTACGTCGTTAATGAGAGAGAAAGAAACTTTCTCTAAAGCAGCCGCCATTTTCTTAAAAAGGAGACGTTCTGTTGGCCACCGTTAAAAAGAACAAGAACCGTGCCAGCAGCTGCTGCACTCATACTTACACTGCGTGTGACATTTATGTTTAAATACTAGAAAAAATACATGAAATCAAATAAAAAAAAATCGTTTTAATATCTTTATTAGTGCCTTTGTAATAATTTCCCGAAAAAGAGATACTGTTTTGGCCATCCAGCCTGCCCCCCGCCTCTTACAGTTGATTATTTACCAAAAATGTAGCACAATCAGGCATGGTATGTACATCGCACAGCAGTGAAGGTGTATATTGACACACTTTTTAGACATTCACATAATTCCTCATACAATAAAGAGAAAATTGCTTAGAAGTATCTTATTTATCTGTGACTGTTTGCTATACACAAAGGTTAATGTCAGCGTAATTACGGAGTATAAATACGTATCAGCATAATACGTATATTCCGTAATTATGCTGACATTAATCTTTATGTATAGTAAATTATGTATAAATAACACAAAACTTTACAGTAATTTTCTTGTACGCAGAGTTGTTGTGTATACATATATGTAAAAAGGATAATTATTTACTATAGGTGAGGCAGCTGTAATGACCTTGATCTTGACATATGTTGTCAAGGTCATCCTCCTGAGTGACCTTCAGAAGGTTTTAGCTGTCGCTCGATTTGTATTAAAAAGTTATTAACAGAAAATGTTTGAGGAATATAGCAGTTATTTTGAGTTGAATATTGAAAGGCATAAAAGACTAATATGTATGTGAAAAGAGTACATGTATGAACGAAAGAAAGTCTTTTAAAGCAGTGAATCGCTGATATATTGAAGTCTTTTTGTTAAAGCAGAGAACAGTTGGTATAAAAAAGTATATAGGTATACAATTTTATGTGTTAGAAAGCACAAATATAAAATATTCTCTGCTTTAACAAAAAGACCGTTCAATATATCAACGATTCACTGCTTTAAATGATTTTCCTTCGTTCATACATATACTATTTCCACATATTAGTCGTTTATGTCTTTCAATCATATTCAAAGTAAGTGCTAAATAAACATTTTTTGTTAATAACTGTTTAATAAAAAACGAGTGACGGCTAAAACCGTCTGAAAGTTACTCAGGAGGGTACCCAGGAGGGTGCCCAGGAGGGTACTCAGGAGGGTGACCTTGATAACATATGTCAAGGTCAAGGTCATTGAAACTGCCTCTCCTATACTAAACAATCACCGTAAAAAGTGTGTCAGTATGCAAGGATACGTTCACTGTTGTGCGATATCAACATGCCTGAGCGTGCCAAATTTTCTGAAATTGTTAGGTCGACTTTGAATGCTTAACAGCTTCGTCATTTTCGTCCATTCTACAAAATCTGAAAGGACAATCGGTAATTCTGGGCCACTCGTACACGAGACAAGAAGAGTTAACCTCGAAAATGTATACCATTTTCATTACAAGTGTATAATAAAATGTTTTCTTTGCAGGTGTTAACAGTGGAAAATAATACAACTTATTCGTTGAGTACTTCCTCTGAACTCCTCCTCTTCTCGCCTATCCTTGAAATTGATCACAGTTCACTCGTAAAACTTCACTCGTAAAAGTCACTCGCTTTACATATCGATCAATCACAATCCATAAACGTACAATAGATTACTCGCACTCGCGACCTTCCTGATTGGTCGACGACAGCCGCCAATGTCAGGCCCGCAAGAAACCGGCCGCCATGTCAGAGACGAGGCACGTACGTGATTGGTTGCCGGGCGCACATATATGTGCGCATCTAGTAATGTGCGTGAGGTGCCGCGACGGAGATGGCGCCAGCGGCGACAACGTGGGGATCGCGCTCACACGTGTTCGTGCCTCGTGCCGTGTACCAAAGAAAGAAACACGATTAACCGGATTAACGTTCAAAAAGATCAGGCGAGAGGCGAGACAATGGAACAACATAAAGCGTACGTATTATAAAATCTTTCGGAATGGATTTTGATCGGAATTGCATATTTCTACTATTGTATTGTGTTTTCTACGGAAAACAGAATAATTCCGTTCGAAATTTATTCCGAACATTCATAATATAGATACTTATAACCTAATGTGTCTCATGCTGTTTTCACAACAGAAGAGAGGGAAAAAGAAAGGGAGCGAGCAGCGAAAGAAGGGCGAGGAGCGAAAGAAGGGCGAGCAGCGACGGAAGGGCGAGCAGCGACAGAAGGGCGAGAAAGGATGAGGGAAGGGCGAGCAAGGACAGACAGGATTCAAGAAGACAGAAAGAGGAGGAAAGGTTAGTATCTCAGTTTTATGTTATTACACTTTGTCGCATACAATAATTGCAAAATTATCATACCAACTGTTGTAAACTTTAGCTGCGTTCCGATATTTACTGTCAGTACGGGAAATGTATAGTTTACGCCACGTACACTATAGATTTTCAGTACTTGCAGTCAATATCGTAACGTAGCTAAAGTTTACAACAGTTTCTATCATTTTTTTCATTACTGGTGTAATAATAAAGATTGTGTTTAAATTATAGGACACTCCTTTCTGAAAACGCCATTCGCCAACGACGGAGAAAGGAGATTCTTGACATGGATTGGGAAAGAGAAAAAGAAAGGGAGGACAAAGAGAACACCACAGAAAATGAAGAAAAAATGAGCGTGCAGGAGGTAATTAATGAAGGAGATGAGGCTTGCCCGCCGCCTCATCGTGAAAGAAGAGAGAGAGGAGGAATACGTATGGAAGAAAGAAACATCAGGTATGTTACATTTGTCAATGAAAAGTTTATTTTGTAAATAATCGCTGTATAATTGCCTCTTTCATTAAATATGTTGCGTTACATGTTACAGGTATTACACCTCGAGAGCGCGGCGGGCAAGAGGTCTTCCTGGATGGAGAGCATCACAGCGTGGAGGCGGGTGGGGCGTTCCCCAATGGAGAGGAGGATGGAGAGGAGGATGGAGGGGCGGAAGAGGCAGAGGAGGAGGATGAAGAGGAGGATGGAGGGGCGGAAGAGGCAGAGGAGGAGGATGGAGGGGAGGAAGAGGCAGAGGAGGAGGATAGAGGGGAGCACGGCCTGTCGTTGTCACAACGCAGGTGTATATATAGATATACACTACAGGTGTATATATAGATATACGATTTGATACATTTCTTTCTTTCCTTTTTTATTTTATTTTATTTGTAATCATCATTACTTTTATAATGTTTCATGCATTACACATAACAACTTTTGTAACAATTATACTTGTACTTATTCTTATATTACTTACTATACATACTCTTATGCAACCATGTATTCTTTTGTACTTACTTTTTTATTCTTATATTGTACTTATTATTGTACTTATACTTATTCTTATATTACTTACTTTGTAACAATTATACTTGTACTTATTCTTATATTACATACTGCATTATGCAACCATGTATTCTTATATACTTTCTTATGTACGAGCCTTATTGATTAAAACATTAATCAATAAGGCTTAACATACATTAAAACAGAGTTTATAAAACTTTTGCTGTAAATTTGTCTAAACTGACAATAATTTCCTCTTCCCAATTGATTGATTCCTGATTCGTATACTTCCTTCTTATAATTCGTGGTGATAACGTCTCTTTCATTATTATTATTAATAACTTATTAATTTTATACACCAAACTGCTGTTAAAAATAACTACTTTTGTTATACAAAGTTCTAAATAATAAATAATCGTGTAGAATTAATTTCTGATAGATCTATAACGTCTTCATTTTGATAACAAAATAATTAACACTAGACTATGACAATAATAACGTGAGTGCTGGTGCGTTAATTATACATCATAGAATTGATTTTAATCTCTAAACATATTAGTATATCATTATAATAAAATATGAATTAATCGATCCGTAGTTGTCCCTTAGTAGAAAGTTGACTTAAAAATGACTGGGTACGTGATCATGGTCAGGGGAACATGAGATTCATCGGTGACCTCGGTGTGCACTCGCCCTGCGAGCGGAGAGCTGGAGGGAGTACACCGCAGTGCACAGTGAGGTCACCGAGTGCAACACAACAATAACATAACCAAAAATCGGTGGACTGCTTGCTAAGTAAATCGCAACTCGTCACGTCGCGTAAAAGAGTTACGGGGTGGTCTCGCTCCGCGTGTACTTGGCGCGAGACACTATCGGTCGTTACCGTGTCTCTTGATACATGGCGTGATAACGCGTTTGTTGTGAGTTGCACTGCAGCGTGTGTTACGGTTCTTCCTTTGAGATGAACGAAGTGAAACGTGAGTGAGTAAGTGACGAGTGATTGAGTAAATGAGAGAGAAAAAGAAGTGTGCAACAATCAGCTGATCGCAGCAGGTGCCTCACTTGGCCTCACATAAGCGCTTGCGACAGCGAATGTCAGTGAGTCGCGCCGCCCTTGCCTAGGCCTACCTCCTGTACATGTGATAAGGTAATTATTTACTTTAATAACTCGTAGTTCCGGGTGTACTGCTTATAAATTTTACTGGTTTTATTTTTAAAAAATTAAAAAAATTTTTTAATTTAAAAAATTTAAAAAATAGTAACTCAAAACCTGAGCTTCGGGGAAATTTTTTGTAGAGGAAAAATCGTCTTAGAATCGCGTCAAGAATGTCAGATTTTCGGGACAATATACTTATTCTGAATCACCCTGTATACATATAATTATATATATAATTCGTGGTAAATAAATCTCACATTTATAACAAATATTCGTACGAATATAATAAGGACATAAGACGAGATTTAACATGTACGACAAAGAACTGTTGCGCAATATTTTATGTGACGAGAAATATAGAACCATACATGATGATGGTAAAATTTTTCCACCATCTCATGCCGTTTATGGCTCTATATCTGAGACTATGACAAATAGTGGGTCCGACATAACGCCAAAACACATACATACAATTTTGAATAACGACAGAAATGGCATGTACAATGCTGTGTTAAAAGCATTTGAAATTAATAAAAAAAATACATACGATGACTCGAAAGATACTTCTTATAATATAACTGATTTGAATAACAGTTCTACTTGCGAGAAGGCAGTGAAAAAAAAGTTTCAGTTATTGATATCAGAAGAAAAGTGGGCGCAAATAAAGCCTAGTACAAAGAACGGAAGTTCTTATAAACGTAAATACATGTCATTGCAAGCAGGAAAATGGACCCACATTTGTTGCGGAATTTGACGCATCGATGCGATTCCGTGAATCGTGCTCGCGAAATATGGAACGCGTCGAAATCGAAAAACGGATCGATGGCGCCATCTGCACGTCGGAGTCCGCACCGCGAATAACTCCGAACGCCTAACACCTGATGTCCCCGCGGAGCACTCAGGTTCCCTAATTCCTGCCACGCACTAACTCATGATTGGTCGAAAGGATCGAAAGATCGAGAAAACGAATGTTCGCTCCCGTTGCGAAAGCGCGTATCCTCAGATCGACGACAACCGCCTTGCTCGATACATTACGAACGGGTCTGTGCATAGTCTCGTTATTCTTCACGATTCAGTGAATCGCAATTCCGTACCGTGAATGCGGAATCAGATAGTCACGTCGGAGTTAGAAACGTTGCGACGACAGTGCTCCGCGTAGACATTCGAGTGCTCCGCGTGGACATTCTCGTGCTCCGGACGAAAACTTCAGTGCTCCGCGTGGATACTTGCTCCGCGTGGACACATCGATTGCCCGGCGTGAACGAGGCCAGGAGCAACTCCGCTTGCGGACTCCTCGTGCCAAATATCCTTCGCTGTCTGAAAGGCGTCAATGACCGTTTTTGTTCACCGTATCAAAACGCGGTATCGTCTACGCTTGTGACCACGGCTCTCGTTGTGAAAAGAGTTTCACGGAGTACTATGAGTAACTGTATCATACGAATAATTATTAAATACCGTATGACTTATACGCACACGAGTGACAATATTTATTGCTCTCCCTATGCACTCCGTATCCCTGTCGGGATAGTTCCCGCATAATCAGAAACATTTTGGTCCTTCGAGCCGGATCGGAGTGCTCCAGTGACGAGTTCCGAGAACATTCAAATACAAGTGCTCGAGTGCGTGATTGCGCAAAAAAGTGCCCTAACACCGTCGAACGTTTATAATCACGACAAGACTTATAAAGATGGACGAATTGATCTCACAGCAGCAAGTGACGATGCACTCAATCGAACGAGCCTTAGACAATTTTAAAAAAATTGGCAAGGCGAACCTGACGTATGGAATTGTCCGGAACAGATTGCAACAGCTAAAGGAGACTTTTCTTCGATGCGAGCAGCTTCACGGAAAAATCCTTGCCGCGGCATCTAAGGAGTTCCTCTCGAGCGACAAGTACATCACGGAGGAAAAATTCTCCACATGCGAGGAGAAGTACCTGACCGCCTCCGATCACATGGCCGAGTGGCAGAGTAAGTTGGAGACGCAGCTGACGCCCAGCCAGGATGCAGCACCCGTAAGCCCTCGCAACTCCAGTTTTACAGCGCGGTCTACGTTTCAGCTTCCGCGCATAAGCCTACCCAAGTTTTCGGGCGAGTTTAACGAGTGGGAATCGTTTCGCGATCAATTTACATCGTTAATCATAGATAATAATGACCTCGTCAATGTCAATCGTCTGCAGTATTTAAATTCGTGTTTAAAAGGTGAAGCGAGTGACGTAATTCGCAACCTCACATTAACAGACGCGAACTTTAAAATTGCCTGGGATTTGTTGAATGCGCGATATAATAATCAGAGACGATTAGTGCATGAACACATTAATGCGTTGCATACGCTTCCCCAAGCGAACTCCGAAACCGCGAGCGCCCTTACGGCTCTACGCGACAAAGCGAATGTCGCTATTAACGCGTTGCGAAATCTCGGTCGTTCCGTAGACGACTGGGACGATATCTTAGTATATCTGTTAGTTCAGAAATTCGATAAGAATACTCGGAAGGCTTGGGAATTACAACTCGGTGATATTACATTAGATTATCCGTCCTACGATCAACTCGAGCAATTTCTCGCCGCGCGAATTCGTGCTCTCGAGAATATTCTGCCCATCGCATCTTCGACGAAGGGCATCAAAAATAACACGACGTCGGTACAAAGTCACGCGACGACCACGTCCGCAAAGTGTCCTGTTTGTCAAAAGGCGCACTACATGTCCGCGTGTCCGGAATTTAAAAGTAAGACGTGCGAACAACGGCGAGAGCTTGCTCGGAAAGTTCGGTGCTGCTTTAATTGTCTCAGCATGCGGCACACTCGAAACGCGTGTCAAAGCCAAAACGCATGCAGACAATGTCAACGAAAGCATCATACGTTGCTTCACGAGACATTACCCGACGATTCAAAGAAAGAAAGTTCACCTTCATCCAGCGAAGCGAAAGTCAAAGAATCCGCGCCGGTATATACTCATCTGCTTTCCAAAACAAGTTTCTCGAAAACAGGAATACTGTTAGCTACCGCTTGGATCAAGGTGAGCGGCTCGAACGGTCGACATGAGATCGTCCGCGCATTATTAGATCAGGGTTCCGTTACGACGTTAATAACGGAAAGATTAGCTCAGCGACTACATTTACCGCGTATACGCGTATCAGTAGCAATTACCGGGATCGGAGAGACCGCGTCAACGGCGACACGTGCCGCACGCATTCGCGTCGCTCCGCGTGACGGCTCGGAGCCGTCACTACCCGTTACCGTGCTGGTGTTGACATCGCTGACTAATTATACGCCCCCACGCGTACCAAACATTGCCAGTTTGGAGCACCTTCGCAAACTTAATCTCGCCGACGGCGACCCAACAAGTTCTGATCCGATCGACGTGATTATCGGAGCAGATATATACGGCGCGACGTTATTGTCTGGTGTCCGCGCAAGATCCCCCAACGAGCCTGCAGCTCAGAATTCCATCTTCGGATGGATACTCTCCGGGCCGACGCCCTCGAGCTCCGCGTCCGAGAGTCCTTCTATAAATATGCATCACTGCATGGCGCACGAAACGCTAGACGAATTAAAGCGTTTTTGGGAAATTGAAGAGCTTCCCAAACAGACTCATCTCTCACCGGAGGAAAAACGGTGTGAGGAACATTTTCTTTCAACGCATTCTCGCGACACAAGCGGGAGATATATCATGAGGCTTCCGTTCAAAACCGAACCGCCGCTCGACATTGGCGAGTCAAAACCGTCCGCTCTCGCCATGTATTCGCGTCTCGAATCTCGTTTAAAGTCGCAACCTCAAATAGCCGACGAATATCATGCATCTCTACGCGAATACGAACGATTAGGCCACATGGCCAAAGTTAAATCTTCGGATAAACCGCACGGTCAGATTGTCTACATACCGCATCACGCGGTCATCCGGGAGCACAGCGCGACGACGCATCTGCGCGTTGTTTTTAACGCTTCGCATCCCACTTCTAACGGACGGTCATTAAATGACCATCTGATGGTTGGCGCTAAGCTGCAACCGAATCTGTCCTCCGTCGTATCGAGGTGGCGAGAGTTCCCGTACGTTTATACCGCCGACGTTACTAAGATGTACAGGCAGATTCTTATTGACTCACGCGACGTGGACTATCAGAGAATTTTGTGGCGCCCAGACATTAACGCTCCGATCGAGGAATTTCGATTGCTCACCGTGCAGCCGGAGGCTGCAACGGTGACGCGCCCAGCGGAGACGGTGACGAAGGCTCCGGCAGGCGAGACCAACCGGACCGACGGCGAGGTGTCACAGCCGACGGGACCGAGAATCGTGGGCGACGAGATGCTCGACGTACCGAAGTACGTCGTGCGGAGCCAGGAATGAGCCTACAACTATTCCCAATTGCCACTTCCATGCCCTCCAATACGCGCATTGATGCGAGTCCCGTTCATATATATATATATACAAATAGTTATATTTGGTTTTCCTTTCTTTTATTTGGACCGCATCGAGTACCTAAGATAATGATACGCTAAATTAAATAGATTTGTGTTGATATAATATTTCCGTAAGCGTATTCAAAGTTCCTTTGTTTGTTTTAAGCGCAAAGGGCTGATTAGCCGATATATTTATCGTTTTGTGTTTTCATAAGAGTTCCCTGTGAGTACCTGAGAGTACACGCGACACACGCGTTTCCATACATATATATATCTAAAGACGTAGGATCGACTGAGCGATCAACGAGATCGCCACATATTAAATATAAGTTAGGATTAAGGTTTTGTTTTGCGCATTCTGCGAACACGCCATGCGAGGCGTGTAATGATTTTGTACACCACGAAGCAATAAAGCTTGTGTTAGTTTATATTTTGTTCGGTTTATAAGCGATGTCTATTTTCCTTTTGGTTTTCCCAATGATTAAATAAAAGAGGGAAAACCCGTGATTCAGCGTTAACATATGACAGACTACGTCGTGCACGAAAATCAGACTGAGAGAGATTTTGCGAGAATTAACGACGCGATACGATTGTCAAGGGCCGAGATACGCCGGTAAGACTGAGTTTTGCGATTAACGAATTTCGCGCTACGAAATTCGAGCACGAGCGTCCTATGCGTGAATGAATCATAGATTCGGGTTGGTCGGGCTACCGCGAGTACGGAGACCATGCTTTTAGCCAAGTTCATCGGATATGCATCGAAGACGCTGCATAAACTCCATGTGGTAAATTTATCGTTATGGCTGAACTCGTGGTGGACCAATTAGCCCAGATACCAGGGTCAGGTCGGGATTCTATAGGCGTGTCGCGAAATTGTTGCATGAGCGACATAACCAGACCTGACCGATACGGGCGTGTTCAAGGGACGCCGATTAGCGGGAATATCGAGGTCAGGTCGTGATTCGATGAGCGAGCACCGAGATGGATGCATGGGCCGGTTAGCCGAACCTGACCGCCATAGGTGCACTTCAAGGGGGCTAACTAGAGTAGATATCAAGGTCCCGATCGATTCCGACCGGCGAGCAACGAGATTGCTGCATGGACCTCATGCGGCAAAATCGAAGTGACAGATGGGTTTATTAGGCCCTAATTAGCGCATATATCAAGATCTCACTTGAATCCGATCGGCGAGCACCGAGATCGCTGCTCGAGCCTCATGCGCGTAAACCAGTAACATAGGGGCGTTTAGGAGATGCTAAATAACGTGAACATCAAAGTCCCGCGTTGATTCGACGACCATGCGGCGATATTCATGTACGCGTAATCTGGCAGTAAAGAAAAATTGTATTCATCGATGTAAGCTCATAGCCACCGAGCATGCGAGATACGGTAGCCGTGAGCGAGCGAAACAGCATATCCCAGTGTAAAAGTTGAATTATCCTGAAAAACATAAAGAGTCGAGCGATACGGTAGATGGAATATTCTCGAAACGTATCGGCGAGACAGATTCGGCAAGCGTAGAACATACTGGAAAATTCCGTGACGTCAGAGTTGTTTGTCTCCTGCGTAGCGGCGAACATACGACGATCACGTGGCCACTCTTGAATAACAAGAGTGGGGGTAACCGCCCAGGAGGGGGTGTGCCCAGGAGAGCGCGACGGCTCTGCGCAGTCCGCCGGGAGATCTCGAAATGTTAACACGTTTCCTATTCTTAGCGAGCGATTTCGAAGTTCTCGATACGACCGACGAGGCCCGCGCACCGAGCGATATCCGGGAATTAAAACTGTGTTACGCGATAATACAGCGCGATCGACAATTGTGACGGAAACTCGAATTTCGATTACCGATTACAACACCAAGGACAATCTATCGGGAGAATTGTGCGAACATTCTCGATACAACCGTGGATATCCGAGTGCGCATCGAATATCGAACAACAAGCAATTTCGCCGATCCAACGCGCTACACGCGAATCACGATAAACGATCTCAATGTAACACCGAGCGAGTGAAACGAGACATTGTGAATCGAACTGTAAAGACAATTTATTCAACATTACTGAATAAATATATTGTTATAAATATAAAAGGATACATAGTGTCAGAAGTTATTCGACGTTATCCTGTGACCTTTCCTGAGTCACCTTCCGAGCGGGGTAGTCTTCGAAAATCGTTGATCCTGCGGAAATCAAGTGCGAGTAAATGCACTTCGCTTGCGATATAAGCGAATAATATACGATACTTACCTGAAATTCTGCGACGATCCTGTGGGTCCATCCGAGGCGGCGAGCGAGGTCCAAGCATCGTTGGTAGAAGCGGCTTCCACGTAGAAGATCCAGCGACGACGAGCAGCGGCAGCAGCGGCAGTCCGGAACACCTGAAACAGAGAAAAGGGGAATCAGTCGACGGATACGGTTAGTAGTATACTTACCTTTCTCGATTTAACGGGTAAAATCGAGTGGCGGCCGTGTTTTCACGAATCTTTGATATTTCGGTAGTTTGACGAATGAGTCGTATCTAGCGTGACCTAACGTGTCCGGTTACAACCGTAACCTATGGCGAAGCCAGCGCTCCGAATCAAGCCCTTCGCGTCACGGAACAGCTAGCTCATGATGAGGGGCCTAAATTTCCATTAGCCCTTTCTATTCTCCTAAAACATTGCTACATTGACGATTACGCGTTCGGAGCCGACGACGTACCTCTGGCCAAGCAAACCAGAGATCAGCTGATCACACTGCTTGGTAAAGCAGGATTTCAGCTTCGTAAGTGGGAAAGCAACCATCCGTCGCTTCTCGATGGAATTGATCCAACGGATCACGGTCTCGCTCGATCAAAATCTATTCAGATTGATGATCATATTAAAATTTTAGGAATCAAGTGGAATCCCGACACTGACACGTTTCAGTTCGAAGTAACTATTTCTGAATCGGCTCCGGACACGAAACGTACAATTCTTTCGGCAATCGCAAAGCTTTTTGACCCCTTGGGGTGGCTCACTCCGGTGGTCATTACCGCAAAAATCATTATGCAACAACTTTGGTTGATGAAATGCAAGTGGGACGAAAAGATTCCGGATAAGTTGTTAAGAAAGTGGCAAAATTATTATTCGCAGCTCGCATTAATGACACAAATTTCGATTCCCAGATGGACCGGATACGGGTCCGACACGATGTCCACAGAAATTCACGGTTTCGCGGACGCATCCACCTCCGCGTACGGCGCAGTGGTTTATTTGAAAATAATCAGATTTGACGGCTCCGTTAAAATTACGCTCCTTACCGCCAAATCGAAAGTTGCTCCTCTGAAACCTATGAGTGTGCCGCGGTTAGAATTGTGTGCTGCCAATTTATTAATTCATACGATCGTGTTCGTACTATCGACACTCGAATATTCAAACATCGTAAAGTATTGTTGGACAGATTCGACAGTCGTATTAGCATGGCTGAATCAACCTCCTTCGCGCTGGAAGGTTTTTGTCGCGAATCGAGTTCACGATATTCAAACGCAAGTCCCTGATGCCACTTGGCATCATGTCGTGTCACAACAAAATCCCGCGGACCTCGCATCACGCGGAATTACCCCTGCCGAATTATTTGAGCAAACTTTGTGGTGGGAAGGCCCCGCGTGGCTCAAACTATCTCCAGATCAATGGCCGAAAACCACGATAAAGAACTTTCCCGACTCGAATCTAGAAGAGCGAATCAGGACTTCCATTCACCATAATCAAGTTCCTGAGGAGTGGGATCTGAGCACGAGATTTTCATCGTGGGAGAAATTACTTAGAGTCACCGCGTACATAATTCGATTCACGAAGCGCCTCAAAAACAACAGGCGCGCTAGAAGTCCTTCCCCCGACGCGTCAAAAGACACGCCGCTCGCGCTTTCCCCCAGTGAGATCCGGAACGCGCGAGCGTTCTGGTTAAAAACCATTCAACTACAACTTTTCTCCAAGGAATTGTATCAATTGAAAAATACTCTTCCATTGAAAAAGGGCAGCAAACTGTTGTCCTTAAATCCATTTCTAGACGAAAACGGACTACTGCGAGGCGGAGGCCGACTTCGGCACGCAAACCTCGCTGAATCGACAAAGCATCCCGTAGTGCTTTCCGCACATCCCTTAGTCACGTTACTCATACGGAGTACGCATCAGCGAGCCCTACACGCAGGGCCGCAACTAACGCTGACGTTGCTTCGCGAGGAATATTGGATCTTGCGTGCTCGCCAGACAATACGTGCAGTGTTATATCGTTGCGTTCAATGCGCGCGCGAAACGGCAGCGATTCCCGCGGAACTAATGGGCGATCTTCCAGATTGTCGCGTAAATCCGTCCACTCACCCGTTTTTTCATTGTGGAATCGATTACGCGGGACCGATTCAAATTCGATCCAATCCCGGTCGCGATCATAAATCACGAAAGGCGTATATCGCAGTCTTCGTGTGCATGAATATTAAGGCTGTGCACCTCGAATTAGTGAGCGATTGTTCAACCCCAGCATTCATCGCCGCATTTGACCGTTTTTGCGCCCGCCGAGGAGTTCCTCGGAACGTATATTCCGACAACGCTACCAATTTTCAAGGCGCTCAACGTGAGTTAGCCCTCAGCTGGCGCGACGCCACGAGCAATCCGAATGTTTTAAATCAATACGCCGGTGAGGGAGTTAAATGGCATTTCATTCCGCCGGCAGCCCCACATTTCGGGGGACTCTGGGAAGCGTGCGTGCGTAGTGTTAAATTCCACTTAAAACGAGTCATTGGACCTCATACTCTAACATTCGAAGAAATGAGTACTCTCCTATGTAAAATCGAATCGTGCCTAAACTCACGTCCGCTGTCTCCGCTCTCCGACAATTACGATGATTATTCGGTATTAACTCCTAATCATTTTCTGATTAATTCGGCCATTACAAGCGTTCCCGAGCAATCATTACTCGAGGAAAAGGAAACGCGTCTCACCCGATGGCAACTGATCCGCCACATGCGTGACAGTTTTTGGAAAAAATGGGCAAATGAATATTTGCACGTCCTGCAACAGCGCCCGAAATGGCGAGAAATAAAGAACCTAGCTCAGGTGGGACGCTTAGTACTGCTGCGAAATCCGTTGACTCCCCCGTGTAATTGGGAGTTAGGACGCATCGTCGAGTGCCATCCCGGTGATGATGGAATAACGAGGGTGGTCACCGTTAAAACTGCGCGGTCCATCTACAAACGCGCTCTAGTAAAACTGTGTTTTCTACCCGTTGAAATCAATGATGAAATGAAGACTGACATCAACCGGATGACACTCGACAATTCTCCAAACACCGCGTAGTCTTAAGATCAAAAAAAAAAAATGTAAAACTGTTCCTAACATTAGATATAAGATTAACTGTGATGTATTGATTTATTGTTGCAAGCTTGTAAGTGCATCCGACCACAATGCAACGCTAATAATTTCACGTGTGTCCGTCACGGCGGGCAGCGTGCAAACGACCATATCGGATATGTTATCCGAGGCGGGCGGTATGTTGCGGAATTTGACGCATCGATGCGATTCCGTGAATCGTGCTCGCAAAATATGGAACGCGTCGAAATCGAAAAACGGATCGATGGCGCCATCCGCACGTCGGAGTCCATACCGCGAATAACTCCGAACGCCTAACACCTGATGTCCCCGCGGAGCACTCATGTTCCCTAATTCCTGCCACGCACTAACTCATGATTGGTCGAAAGGATCGAAAGATCGAGAAAACGAATGTTCGCTCCCGTTGCGAAAGCGCGTATCCTCAGATCGACGACAACCGCCTTGCTCGATACATTACGAACGGGTCTGTGCATAGTCTCGTTATTCTTCACGATTCAGTGAATCGCAATTCCGTACCGTGAATGCGGAATCAGATAGTCACGTCGGAGTTAGAAACGTTGCGACGACAGTGCTCCGCGCAGACATTCGAGTGCTCCGCGTGGACATTCTCGTGCTCCGGACGAAAACTTCAGTGCTCCGCGTGGATACTTGCTCCGCGTGGACACATCGATTGCCCGGCGTGAACGAGGCCAGGAGCAACTCCGCTTGCGGACTCCTCGTGCCAAATATCCTTCGCTGTCTGAAAGGCGTCAATGACCGTTTTTGTTCACCGTATCAAAACGCGGTATCGTCTACGCTTGTGACCACGGCTCTCGTTGTGAAAAGAGTTTCACGGAGTACTATGAGTAACTGTATCATACGAATAATTATTAAATACCGTATGACTTATACGCACACGAGTGACAATATTTATTGCTCTCCCTATGCACTCCGTATCCCTATCGGGATAGTTCCCGCATAATCAGAAACATTTTTGCAGACAAAATATGGCAACAGACTAAAATACCGTGCGCATTTACATTTAAGCATGGAAAAGTATTTAAAAGTAGCAATGCTAAATGCTACGCATCGTGTAGAGGTCGTTGCAACGAATGTGGTGCGAAATTTATGGGCATTTTATATACTAAGCCCGTGAAAGGAAACGATGTAATTTTTGAGTGCACGGTCAGAGCTTTTTCCGCAGATATTAAACATAAGAAGAAAAGACAATTGAGAGGTGAATTGCGGGAAAAAATTGCAAGTGAGTTGGTAAATGGAAATAAGAATGCCAACGTATGGCGTAATGAAGAAGCCAATAGAATTATGACATTTGGCGATGATATCCCACCAATTTTATATGAGACAACAGTTTTGCGCAAAGCTAAACAAGAGGAAATGGACAATCGTTTACAGCTGGAAAATACTGATCCATTAAAGAATTTACATACCGCAAAGCACACTAGATGCACTGGTATTATCCATAATATAGGAATGGATCCATTTTATTGTATGTACTGGACTCAAGAACAACAGCTTATGTATAAAACAGCACATAAAGATAAAAACAGCGTTTTAGCAATAGATGCTACAGGAAGTATAGGAAAGAAATTACGTCTTCCTAACGGCAAAAAATCGTCACATTTATTCTTATATGAATGCGTTTGCGCTTCTAAGCATGGCAATTTTCCAGCTTTCCAAATGATATCCGCAAAGCAAGATGCAGCCATAATAAGTTACTTCTTTTTGGAAATTCTAAGAAATGGTGCTCGAAAACCTCGAATTGTTGTAACAGATTTTGGAAAGGCAATACTAATCGCTGTTGCGCGTGTATTTGCAAATTGCAATGATTTAAAACATTACTTGCAAATATGTTATAAAATTGTTAATGATAATTATATGGACATTCCGTCATGTTACATGAGACTAGATGTTAGCCATTTTATAGCAATGATTGCTAGATGGGATTGTCTAAGAGGCAAGGCAATTAAAATACGTCAATTTTTCTTGAGATGTTTAGGGAAAGCATATCAGATGGATAATTTTAAGGATTTATCCATCTTTCTAAAATACATATTGGTTGTAGCGTTAAGCGAAGAACTAGGCGATGATGATAGTGGTATGTTGTTACCATCCCAGATTTATCTCCTACATATTAATAATACTATCAAAGGTGTTACGATTGACGATCCAGAAGAACATGAGAACCATACATGCGTGAAAGATGATGAAATAACTGCAAAAGGTTACTGGACTACCTGGGCAGAAAACATGTTTCTTGAAGCTCAGGAACTTGCCGATGCTTCAGTCAACGGAACAATCGTAAACGCATATTATAATGTCGAAGCCGCAAAAAAAATAAAAGACCTTATGTCTTACCTACCTTTATGGACAGGCATAATGAGACCACATTTCAAGCGTGGTTCACAGATCGCTACATCATCTGTTGTTGAGGCTGAATTTGCCTCATTAAAGACCCGAGCCTTCAAAAATCAATTACCCATGCGAATAGATAAATTTATATTACGACATATTGAATACCTTGACGGTAGGCTTAAAATAACGTGTGCATCATCCAATGAAAGAACCGATAGAAATGAGACAGAATCGAGTCCAGCAAGAGCGTTTCGAAAAGACGACCTAATAGAGTCACCTCAGAAAGATAACGCGCATTTCAGTGAAAAGGAATTGAGTCCACCAAGAACATTTCAAAACGACGACCTAATAGAGTCACCTCAGAAAGATAATGCGGATTTCAGTGAAAAAGAATTGAGTCCAGCAAAAATGCCTGATGAAGACAATCTCATACAATCATCTTCGATAAATAATAATGCGGATCTGATTGCGAATAACGAAGAATCGAGTTCAGTAAAATTATCAGACCAAAGCAATCCAACACAATCACCTTGTAAACATGATAATGCGAACGAGTCGTTTTCAAATACGAATAAAGATTGTCTGGAGCAAGACTCATTAAACGAAATAGAAAATTGGCGATGTAAAATAAAGAGAAAGACATCCAAAAATCCTGAAACACACGTTTCAAAACGATTCAAACCAAATTATTTAACGCCATGCGCCGATTGGGATTTCAGTAATACAAATAAAGCTATAGGTCTTCCAGTTTTAAAAAATGGCAATATGTGCAAACCGACTGTTATTGATAAAAAACCCACAGTGCTGCTTGAAACTTGTGCATTTGACTCTACCTTTCAAGTAGTTGCAAATGGTATGGGTATGCACAATACTTACAAAACAAATATGGCTGCATTAATTTCATCGAATATCTTTACGAAATTTACAATGGACATTTTAAATCGCGGAAAAATTATTGCGAACGATTACAGCACAAGAGCATCGATTTTATGGAACCTACCAATGTTCACAAGAATAAACGTCGCACGCGCACTAGCTTATCACTTAACGCAAACTGTAATGTTGCGCATCTCATAGACTATTTATTTGAAAGCATCCCGAGTTACACAACAGAGTACGATTGTCACGAGTGTGGCCATAGACAAAAAAGGACATCACCAACGTATTACATAAATGTTGACGAAATTTTAAAGAACGGCTTCAATAATATGCAACAAGCGATCGACGATACAATCAAATGTGCAAAAAAAACAACATGTCACGAATGTAAAAATACCGTTACTCGTACCGTAACATACGGACCTCATATAATTATTGACACAAGTATCACAACTGACGAAAAGTACATGGAAGATAACGACATACAACAGTGGAAACATACGTTAAATGATGTAGCAAAAATTATTACAATTGAAAATGATACCTATTCTTTGGCAGGCCTTTCATCATACTTTAAATATGGCCTTAAAGACAGAGACGGACATTACGTTGCATTTACATATACAGGCCTACATTGGCACAAATTCGATGACATGCCCCCAAAGCATTCTATTGTAAATCCAAATGAAGAAATATTTCCACACGTAGTACTTTATGTTAAAACGTAAATATATAAGTGAGATGAAAATATTTGATTACATAATTAAATTATTAAACATTATATATACCAAGAGTCGAAAAATGATACAAGAAGGAAAGATAGATGAATAAATATACATGAATATACAAGACAAGCATTTAAGAAAGATTAAAATGATAGAAAACAAATTTGAATCAAAACAAGAAAATAAAAAATAATTTATCGCTCTGTTATGTTAAAATGCATAGTGATTACCACGAAAATTCATTCTGCGCCGCGCGCAGTGATTACCACGAAAATTTATTCTGCGCCGCGCGCAGTGATTACCACGAAAATTTATTCTGCGCCGCGCGCAGTGATTACCACGAAAATTCATTCTGCGCCACGCGCAGTGATTACCACGAAAATTCAATCTGCGCCGCGCGCAGTGATTACCACAAAAATTTATTCTGCGCAGCGCGCAGTAATTACCACGAAAATTCATTCTGTGCCGTAAGCAGTAAAAGCTTATCATAATATAAAATACGCTGTTTTTAAATATAAAGTTAATGAGACGAAATTGTGCAAATATCGACACAGACGTGCGCATGGGTGGCATTTATATCTCACCCGTCAGAGTAGAAATCGCTATTCTCTAATGGGTAGATATGAATGATTGCAACCCATGCGTATTACAACAACGTGTCTACCATCCGGAAGTAAATACATTTCCTTCCGCTTTCGTAAAAGAAGTCTTCTAACTTTGGGACTTAAAAACGTTTGGATCTGACACATAAGGTAACAGTAACTTTTTCATTTTCTATTTCAGAGCTTCGGAGATGTATTTCATCGACAGAACTCATGGGGGGCTTCACAGAACTCCGATCAGAACTGCCGAATTAAAGAAAAAAAAATTTTACCCCTCGGGACTTAGAAATTTTTCGAGTTGCGAAATGTAAATGGCCGTATCTCCTTAAATATTGGTCGTAGCGCTTCGGCTCCTTATGGACATCGATAGAACTCTTGGGGGGCTTCCCAGAACTCCGATCAGAACTGCCGAATTAAAAAAAAAATTTCACCCCTCGGCACTTAGAAATTTTTCGAGTTGCGAAATGCAAATGGCTGTATCTCCTTAAATATTGGTCGTAGCGCTTCGGCTCCTTATGGACATCGATAGAACTCGCGGGGGGCTTCCCAGAACTCCGATCAGAACTGCCGAATTAAAAAAAAAAATTTCACCCCTCGGGACTTAGAAATTTTTCGAGTTGCGAAATGCAAATGGCTGTATCTCCTTAAATATTGGTCGTAGCGCTTCGGCTTCTTATGGACATCGATAGAACTCGCGGGGGGCTTCCTAGAACTCCGATCAGAACTGCCAAATTAAAAAAAAAAATTAGAAATTTTTCGATTTGCGAAATGTAAATGGCCGTATCTCGTTAAATATTGGTCGTAGCGCTTCGGCTCCTCATAGCATCTATAGAACTCTTGGGGGGCCTCCCAGAACTCCGATCAGAACTGCGGATTTTTGAATATTTGCGCAACTTTGAAATATGCGTTCCACTTTATCATTGATATTTGGGGTTATTTGAACGGAACTCTTACTAAAACCTATAGGGAACTCTAGAACTCTTCGAAATACTTAGGAATCCACCATAAAAATAATTTTTTTAAAAATTGATTTTTTTTTATTTTTGATTTTTGGGGTTATTTTAACGGAACTCTTTTTAAAACCTATAGGGAACTCTAGAACTCTTCGAAATACTTCCGAATCCACCATAAAAAATTGATTTATTCAAAAATGAGGTGCACCGTGAAGTTAGCACCCCCATTTTTAAAATGGTGTTTTCGTCACTTTAAATGGCGGAACTCTTTCTAACATCGATAGAGAACTCCAGAACTCTTGCTGGGGCATCCAGAACTCTAATGATTTTTTTCAAATTTTGAAAAAGGGGTGCCAACTTCACAGACATGAGGCGCTCTGCGATGACACGCTCGAGCAGCTTCCCTGCCTCGTCCAGCAAACAGATTGGCCTGTACGCGGAGGGTGATCCGGCTGGCTTCCCCTCTTTAGAGAGGAGGACCAGGTTGGCCTCCTTCCATTGTGCAGGGAACCGGCCGGTTCTAAGACACTCTGTAAACAGGTGCGCCAACGGACCGACCAGTTCCCCGGCGGCCAAGACCCAAGCCTTGCCGGAGAGGCCATCTGGGCCCGGGGCCTTGCGTGCCCCAAGTCTCTTAACTGCCCTCCCCAGCTCCTCCTGGGTAACCCCCATCTCCTCGCGCCACTCCGGCACAGGTACCGCCGGAAATGGCTCCACCACCCCCCTCATTTGGAAGAGGGTGTTTACCACAATGTTTAGGAGATGGGGGTCGAGCGACTCTGTCACCGGGGGCGCCCACGGCCTGAGTTTTCTCAGCACCAGCCTGTATGGGCGCCCCCACGGGTCCTCGTCAAGGGCCTGGAGGAGCTCCTGTCAGGCTCTCTCCTTGGCCGCCTTAATGGCTTTGGCGAGGGCATCCCGGGCAGCACGGTAGCCCTCACCAATCTCCGCCACGCTCAGCGATCCGCTCCCAGCGCGGGCTCGCGTCGCGAGCCGTCTGGCTCGCACCGAGGAGCGCCGCAATGCGGCAATCTCCTCAGTCCACCAATAAGCGGGACGCTTGGGGGAGGGACAAGGCCTGGCCCGGGGCATCGCGACGTCGCACGCCTGCGACATGACACCCCGAAGCCAGTCAACGTAGGTCTCCACGTCCCATCCCTCCACCTCTGGTCGGTTCCAGGCGGCGACCATCAAAGCCGCCCGGAAGCGATCCGCATCCAGCTTGCTGAGGGCCCATCTCGGCCGCCGTTCTTCTGCGGCTTGGCGGCGGGCAAGAACCGCTGGAGGGATGGCAGATATGGCCACCTCTATATAGAGGTGGTCCGAAAGAGTCTCCAACTCCTCTGCCACCCTCCAGCTGCGTATCAGCCTCACAGCGGGGGGGGGGGGCTTGCCCATGTAGTGTCCACAATGGAGCCCCCCTGTTGCCGCACGCACGTGTTCCTGGACCCTGTGTTTATAGTGCACAGGCCCAGGCCCGCCGCCCATCCCCCCAGAGTTCGGCCCCTCACGTCGGTACGCTGGAAACCCCAGAGCGCCGATTTGGCGTTGAAGTTCCCCGCCACCACTGTCGGCCCCGGGAGGTGTCTTTGGACACAGTCTCCCAGGGCGTCGAGCCTCTCCTCATATTGGGCCAGATTCAAATTCGGGGGGAGATAAACCCCGATAATCGAGATGGTCCCCCAGCGGACCGCCACAAAGCCCTCCCCCGCCTCGCTAGGAGTGCACAGGGGGGCCTGCGGCGTTTGTCGCCATGTAATAGCCGCAGAGCCGCACAAGTCGGCCGCCCAACAGGGGTGGCCTGGCGGCACCCTGTACGGCTCCGCGATAATCCCCAGCCCGCAATCACGCTCCGCCATAGTGTGCAGGAACAAGTCCTGCGCGGCTCGAGCGTGGTTGACATTGGCCTGGAGAATGGCTGTGGAAGACATTATATTGGGTCAGCAGTAAAGTCCTCCGTCTCCATAGCCTCATCGGCTAGCACTGGTGGATGCACCTTATTCCGGGTCGCTGATACCCTTTGTGGCTTCGGAGGCCCCTCCCACCCAGGTGGGCCCCCGTCACTGTGGTCCTTCGCCTTAACCGTGTTGACCCGAAGCTTAACACTCTCCACGCTGGTTATAGAGGGAAGCGCGCGATTCAACTTGGAGGAGGAAGCAACTGCGCTATCCTTAATGGCAGTTTGTTTGCTCTCCTTCCCTTTGTTGCCGGGCCTGCAGGCCTTGCTTCCTACTCTGTGCCCGGCTAGACGCCCAAGGTCGGTGCACACCGGACATTTTGGAGGGGCTAAGCACGTTTGTGCTCGATGCCCCCCTTCTCCGCATCTGTGACAGCGGTCGCTTCGATCCACGCCGCTGCTACAGTTCGCGCGGATATGGCCCACCTCCAAGCATTTAAAGCATTGAAGGGGGCGCTGGTCCAAGAGTTGGACCTTTGCGCTGACCCAGCCCACGCGTATGCGCGGGTTTTTTATGGCAGCATTGGCCACCACAACCGGGCACCTAACCCACACAGTACCCAGACCGTTGGGGGCCCGCCTAATAAGGCCCACGTTTACTTGACCCGGTTGGCCACCTCCCGCCTCGGCCACAGCGATGGCCACGTCCATCGCCGTGACCGAGTCGTCGAACCCGCTGATTCGGAGCTCGGCTGTCTTGACCGGTCGGACGACCTTGACGTCCTCCCGATCGGCAAGAAGCTCCGTCATTTTAGTGGCCAAGGCATCTGCCTTGGCCACGCCATCAACCTTCTGGACTTCGATTACGAGAGCCCCAGTGATGGCCCTCTTAGCATGCAGGGGTTGTACGATCCCCAACTCTTCTAACTTGACGTGCTCCCGGACCTTCTGCATGACCTCCGTGTAGAGGCCAGAGGAGCATGTCAATGTGATCGCCGCCGACTTCGGCTCCCTTTTCTTTCTTGGCTTTCCCTTCACGGAAGGGGAGGAAGTATGTTGTGGCTGGACCGACCGTGTTTGTTTGGCGGCCCGCTTCGCCATCCTCCCAACCACCTTCACCCAAGTATCTGCTTGGGTGTTGGCCGGCGGAGCGGGCTGAGTGGGCCCATTCTTATTAAGGCCAAGAGTCGGCGCGGTTTTAGCCGCCTTCGTCCCCGGGCCCTTCTCGGCGATTTTGGCATTTACAGCCTGAGTTGCCTTCTTTTCTCCCTTTTTGCTATTCCCTTTTTTAGCCGTTTGGCTGGTATTCGGAGGGAGAGCAACAGCTTCCTTAACGGGTCCGCTCCCAGCCCGCATGGCGCCGTCCAGTCCCAGCCGGACCGCCAGGCCCTGGAACAAATCTTCCATTTTCTTTGTGAGGGACCTGAGGATCCTCTCCTCAAGCCTACTCACAGTCCTGGCCGGGGCGGCTTCCTCCAAGACCCTTGCAACACCCTGGATGGGGGGCGGACAAAAGGCGGCATCCCCTCCTCCTTAATCTGTTTAGTCACCGCCTCGAAGGAGGACGTCTCCTCCACCAGAGGCGGGTCAGAGATCCTGTTCGCTCTCCTAGTGCGCCACGGATGAGGTTGCGGAGAGGGAGACCGACGCTGTGGTGACATAGAATCCACATGGGAGGGGGATCGCGTCCGGAACACCCGTTCACGGGTGTTTTGCATTCTTCTGAGGCGCTCATTGTCCGCCCGGAGAATCGCGATCTCCCTCCTTAACTCCTCCAACCCCATTTCGCACCCCGCCGGGTCAGCACGCTGGACCCGGGTCGCGAGGTAGCTAGTGGCGGCAGTGATGATCGCCGCTGCATCATTTAATTTGCCCTTGAAAGGTCCCGACAAGTTCTTAGGCTTCTCGCAGACCGCGTCAACTACCCTGACCTCCTCGAGAATCCTCGCCGGTAGGTCAAGGGTGGGGCGACCCTCGTAGACCCAGACGACCCTCCGCCCTCCGCGTTTGACCGTGGGACCGAGGGACTACGTCCCTGATGTGCACCCGCGGATGCGGGTTCTCCCTCGCCCCAGCCCTGGACCACGTCCAGACCCGAAGACGAGGGAGGCGTCCCGCTCTCTTTCCCTGCCGGAACACCGGCGTGCAATGGGTCTGAGAGTAGAACCCTCCCCTTCCCTTTAGACCGGGAGCCGGCGACAAAATTTGTGTCAGATCTTATTCACCGCCATATTAATAGAATTAGTTGTTTTAATCGAGTAAGAAAGGTACATAATATTGCCGAGGTCGTTCGGCAACACATAGATGCAGAAAATTATAACGAACATGTAACTTTCGAAAGTGTCCTTGTCAAATCTTATTCACCTTGAAACTTGTTTGCTAGTTAGTTTTTAATAGATAATTTATGAAAAAACGTTTCTTACACCTGGCAAGCGGGACAAAATTGTTCTTACAGGGTGTAAACAATGTAATATTTTACAAGGGTGATGTCAAATATTATTCACTTTAAAATTTATATGAGAGGTAAGTTTGCACTATAAATAACACGAAAAAAAAATTCTTACGGCTTGAACGCGGACCAAACGAGTTCTTACACTGCTCTGAAACTAAAAATTAAGAGCGCCTACGCTCTTTTGCTGCAGTGCGCACACGGTAATTTTCCTTTAATGTTAGTATATAAATCGGGTTTGTCACTTATAAACATGCAAAATAGATGGACATTAAAATGTGGAATAATTTTTCATTGTATATTATTAATTCTTTTTATTAAAATAATACGTATAATGTATAAAATCAAATATTCTGAATCTCATCGTCACTGTCTGAATCCTCAGAGGAGGAGTTCAAATTGATATCTGAATAATTTAATTCTAAGTCGTCCATAGGATGACCGATTTCATCGTCATCCATTTCCTCTGATTGATCTGAAATTACATAATTCATGAATATTTGCTAAGAATTGTAGAGGAATCAATTTTAAATAACAATACAATACCTTCATTTTCTTCATTCGGATTCTCCACGACGATGTCGTCGATACTTATTGGCATTTGATCGCCTTCAAACCATTTGAAGGAGCATGTGTCCTCCTCTAATTTCCAACCATAGTCTTCCATTATGAGATGATTTATCTGTTGCCTGTGTACGTTTCGCCAAATGTTTGCGATATAGATGGATCTCAGAATGTTTTGTTTTAATTCTGCTTTGCTAGGAGGTAGCACTGACCCATCAAAGTTTTTTTTTGTCATTTTGAAAATGTTCTCTTTATCATTTAATTTGTAAATTTTACAAAAAGCCGCGACTCTCGCTTCATTAATACATTTCAGTTTACAATAACCGTAAATTTTACATACATACTCCTCGAACGCTACAATTAAGGTGTCAATGTTCAACTCGGTGACACTACAAAAAGTCTGAATGAATTTTTTATTTCTCTCAAATACTTTCAAGGGTCGACTTTTGCCTTTTTTGAAAAAAGCAGGGTTAAAATCACACCCCGTTAGAGCATGGAAGGTAGGCAGCGCTGAACATAATTCACTTCCTAAAACTTGAAATAATTTGTTGACGTCAATAAATCGCTGCTTCCTCCCAACGCCAACATGCATGTGAATCTTAATCCCTGCTTTTACGTGCATCATATTACCTAACATTATGATCAAAACGTCTGTATCAGAACATCTTATGGTGACGTTAGCCTCTTCTGTTAATTGACAAACATGAAAAACTATTTTCGTATCCGCCTCTTCATGCAGAGGACAGGATAACGCGTCAACTTGAGTTACGAGCATTTCATGGTAAATACTTTCATAACGATAACATTTATCAAAATTTAAATACAGTACTTTATTGTTCATGAAAGCTGCTGAGTCATTTGATGCCCAGTCTCTAATAAAAAATTCTACGAGTGCCTGTTTAAAATAAACATTCTTCAGTTCCACAAAGAAATCCGTTTTTCGCGTTTGATCCCTACTGCGGATAGTGTAGGGCTGCTTTTTGTGAACACCTCTTAAAGAGTGTTCGTAATCTTTAATTGATGGCGAGAAATATCTGTCAAATGTTATTATAATAGTCCGAGCTGTTGTTCTCATGAGGCTTTGAAAAATTTTAGCGCTTATGTTACCGAAAGTAACTGGAACTTCTTTCATTTGGTAGAGCAAAAAAACCATCATGAATGATGACATCCGTTCTTTCCGGAGGTTCGCTTGGAGATCTTTTTTCAAACATTTGCATTAGAGTAGCCTTCTCAGTTTTACATATAGACCCATCCAGGTGACAAAGGGCTAGTGGAACTGGCGTCAAAGGGTATGCTAATACTTTATCAATGTCGTGTTTTTTCGAGAGAAATTCTCAGTAACTACCAAACAAATTTTTTTGTAATTGCAACTGTGTCACTTTAGAATTTTGTTTTTTCATTTTACGTAAGTCAGCAAAAGTAAAATACTTATTTCGTGAAATTGCTAGCTCAAATCTACCTGCATCCAATGAACATTCTTCAATAAATTTCAGTTGCAATTCTTCACCTTTACTCTGAACATTTAACAAACAATCAGCAATATTATCTGTTGCAGCTGCTCCCGTAGAAATATTAAATAATTCGTCTTTATCGAGATCGTTAGAAAAAGGATTAATAGTGTTTTTTATTGTAGATATAAGTTTCTGAATGTGAGATGAACTATTAATTATTCTGTATTTCTTCAAATCATTTGTTACGTCCTGCTTTTTCAGGAGACCGCATTCATTCATTACGTGCCAAATAATTTTTGTACGCAGACTGTGACTACGAGCCCAACGTTGACGCGCCGCTATGGAATTACTCGAATGAACAATCCCTGTCAATTTACTGGCTGCATCACAATTTATCGTCTGTTCCAATGTAAGTTCTATTGGCTGTCTAGAAAAAGGCTTATCTGTTCGTTTTATTCCAAAAGAACCGTTTTCAAGCTCTTTGCGTAAGCCAGGGTGCGTTTCATCTACTTTTAGTAAATTATCCAAATATTTCACTAGGTAGCGAGCATAGTTCTGTTGATTGAAAAAGAAAAAGAAATTTGCGATTTTAGGCAGCACACTCATAAACAATTTGAGATCAGTTCTTCTCACACCTGCATTCATAATTATACAATTATCTATCGCTTGTGTATAAAGTGCATAATACTGAGGGGTTTTGCCATGACGACCTAAAAGAGTTTGCTTTTTATACTCTTCGTATTTATCAATCAATTGTAGTACCGCATTTTTATCAATCATAGGATTCTCGGATGTGTGCTTGGTAAAATCAATAATATATTGCTTGATATCGTCAGAAATGTCCAGATTTTCATCAGAGAGGAAACGTTCGAAATGTAATATTTCGAAAACTAAACCAAGAAGCTGGTGTAAATATTTGCACCTACTGAAGAATTTTCCTGTGATAAATACGTTAACAGATCCGTTAGCTATCAAATCGCAATCAACGAGAATGTTGGAAATTCCGCAATCATCAATGTACTTTCCCATGGCCTTAAAATATGCCATCTCTACATGAAATTCGCCTAAATGAATGAATATTTCGTTATACATTGGTGCTTCTTCACTCTGAATTCGCATAGCCTCTTTTGCAACCGCTAAATCATACGTAACCTGAATATACTTTTGGCCACATTCGTTTTTTATCTTTAAGCAATGATCGAGTGTTAATTTAACAACAGCGATGCTGGTCGGAGACTCGTTAATAGTTGTTAAGTATGAAATAATTTGTTGTTGACCAAGATCTTTGAAAATAATGCTATTATATCCTACCCACATGGGAATATTTGCTAATTGTAAATAATGCGATAACATCCACGAAAATTTTACATCTGTCATAGATTTCATAGAGTATGGTGAAATTACGCGTTGAGGGGCTGCAGGTGATAACAGAGTTTCATGTAAATTTGGCTTTTTCAAGTACGGTTCAAGATCAAATGTCACGGCATCAAGAGTTCGTCGTCTTTTTTTACTTTTCGGTTTATCAGAATCATCTGAAAATTCAGAAATAGAGTGAACATCAGAATCAAAACGCTCAGTTGTATCTACAACGTTGTCATCAATATTCTGAAAAATAATCCCGACAGTGTCATGTAACGTATCTTTACCCGAAACAGTCTCTACAAATCGATCAAAATTATTAAGAGCGACACCCGTAGACAAATTAGGTACGCGGCGTACATCTTCGGGGCATAATTCATTTGCATTCATGCTAGTGAACGTTGCCTCCGTTTCAATCTCTTCAAGGACGTTGTAGCTACAGCAGTGGCCGAATTTATTAATCATGTTGATAACTTTTTTGCTGTTTGTCAAACTTTTCAGAGCGAGGCCGATCGTTATGTGTTTAGACGTTTTCAGTCGGCCTTTCCGCACAGAAAAAATCATGTCTTGAGATATCGATAATATTAAGCGCTCCGTGTATTCGCATTGTTTTCGTCTCACATTATTTGTTCCGCATAAAAGTGTAGACATAAATGTACGCAATGACAATGGAATTTCGCATTCGCCCTTAATCAAATCTTCCACTGTATAATTTTCTGACATTTTTGTTACAGGCATATTCAATATATCATTTCGTAACTGTTGAGCTGCTCTGCGAATTTCATCGTCATTTTTAATCTGAGGTAGATCGGTTTCCAAAATAGTGGCACCATATGGCACCACAACTTTGGTATTTTGCACGAAACGGATTGCAATTTGTCGTTTAAAAGTACTCAATAATCTTTCTTCTAAATGTCGTGTGTCACATACATTTTCAGAATCTACTGCGTGCAATCGCTTAAACTCATCACTAAACAAAGTTTTTAGATACGACAAAAAAAAAACTCTACTTATTAATTATTATATTTACTCGTACAAATTCAACAACGACAGAAAATGCTTCTTTGTTTTCATGTCGAATGTGATGCCATTCAGTTTGTTCGTTTTAAGCTATACGAATTAATCGCAATGTATTTTCGAATGATATTTTACATAACCGATGGTAAAAAATATGTTTACTATTCTCTCCAATTCGTGAAACAATATCGAGCTCGCCTAACTCTATTGCCATCGATTTTAAACTGCCTATTACTTCTGAATTCGAACACAATGTAGCATTGTACCACCGACCTTTAATTTTCTTTCGTTTCTTATCGCATAATGCACATGATCCACTATCGTCAGTAGTGCCATCGTCATCTACCTCGATTTTATTTTCGTCCAAGATTTCTTTGTTTTCCTCATGAGCACCATCAGACGGTTGCGCATCACTCGTACATTCGACATTGTCATTGCTGAAAAAATATTAAAAATCATTCAATGCATGCATGTATACAGTAAATTATGTCATGAACAATTTTGATACTTAAACAAATAATTCTCTGATTCTTACCTGGATTCCAAATCGAGTGTATCATTATCGCTAGGGGCTTGTACCTTTTCGGAACATTCTGTACTTTCGGAGCTATAAAAAATCCAAACGTAATTTTTATTAAACACCGTTTTTCGTGTCTTCTTAATTTAATAAAGTAGACGTAAAAAAGAACAGTTCACTTTTTGCTAGCGCGTATAAACTCTGTATTTCAAATGTATACAAGGACAAATTCGTGAAAATAAAAGCTAACCGTTGTATTCGAATCGTTAGGTGAACGACCCTCTGTTTACGCAACACACATGAAATTGCGCGCGTATATACGTACGTAATGTGGGTTTGTTTTCAATTCACACTTTGCTTTTTTACTTATTAAACTAATTAAACTTACCCTCTAGAAGTTGATGCAACTCCTTCGTCAATTTCACGAGATGTCGATTGCTGTGGTTCAATTCCTGCTTTTTTTTATATTTATTATTTAACGCAGTGAAACTTTGATAGCAAGCGGAATGATATCCTTCACTGGAACTATTAATTTTCGGTAGCGTCACATTCGAAAATTTCAACTTGTATTCTTTCCGAATATTTAAAATCGGTGCACACTTTTCTAATTTTTCGTTTGTAAAATCGAAAATTTTTTGAGTAGTCTTGCGGCAGAAAACACAGACTTTCTTCGACATATTTCACAAGAATATATGTTTCTCTCACAACATACACGAGAAGAATAAGGTTCCGTTGATCGGAGCAGCTGTTCGAAATGTAGGGGAAAGCCGAAAAAGAAAGAAAAAGAGACGCCGAGAGGGGATTTCAAGGCCTATTGTGCGTGAGAACAAACAGATTTCTATAGTCGAGACCATAGACTTATATAGGTTATGTCTGCACAGTCGATCTTCGAACGCGTGCTCTCACGGCAGGAGCCGGTCTATCTATATAAGTCTATGGTCGAGACCCTTTTTATTGTGTATCGATAAAGTCCGGTGCTAGAATAAAATTTTTCTCAATTTTCTCAAGTTTCTATATAACAAGTTAAAATCATAAAATTTTGGATTTATATTATTATCACAAAATTTATTTGGCATGGGGGTGTCGACAAAGTTACAATTTTAGTCCTTTGATTTTTTACTTGCAATAACGTGAGATTTTTTATTTTTCTTGAAGTAGTTTCATGTAAAAAGAGGGTTTTTAACTATCCAGTAAACTTTTTTTCTTATTGAAAAACTATACATACCCTTGCTATGCAGCTGAAATTGATATTTTCATTTAAAAGAAGAATCAACCAGGTTACGAATATGTATATATGAATATAAATTTATATTAATCATAGCGAGTTCAATAGAAAATTACTATATTTTGTATTGTTCATCTATTTTGCATGTTCATAAGTGACAAACCCGATTTATAGGCATACTAACATTAAAGGAAAATTACCGTGTGCGCACTGCAGCAAAAGAGAGTCGTGGGCGCTCTTAATTTTTAGTTTCAGAGCAGTGTAAGAACTCGTTTGGTCCGCGTTCAAGCCGTAAGAATTTTTTTTTCGTATTATTTATAGTGCAAACTTACCTCTCATATAAATTTCAAAGTGAATAATATTTGACATTACCCTCGTGAAATATTACATTGTTTACAACCTGTAAGAACAATTTTGTCCCGCTTGCCAGGTGTAAGAAACGTTTTTTCATAAATTATTTATTAAAAACTAACTAGCAAATAAGTTTCAAGGTGAATAAAATTTGACAGACCCTCTGCTTTATTTTTCCACTCCCTCGCAGGGGTTGTCCCACCCTCCAGGTGTAAGAAATGACTTTTCAATATTAGAAGGATGTACTCTGTCGAATATATAGGGTTTCCCGATGAATAAGATGTGACACTTTTGTGTTACTGGCTCCCGTACTACTTCGGTGGGACGACATCCGTGCCCGCCTCAGGGTGGGGGACTCCCTACCCGGAAGCCCCGTTTCCCGTAGTTCGGTGAGAGGAGCAGACCTTGCAGCCGCCCACTTCGGGACGGCGGCAAGTAGCGGCCGAGCACGGTACGAGACCAACCGAGGGAATCACCACGAGGAAGATAGGAGTACCACAGGGGCACATCTTTGATCCTGGTGGACAAGCGGCCCCTGCCGCCCACGTCGGGGTGGCCGCGAGGAGCGCCACAGGGATATCTCATGGATCCCGGTGGACGAGAGGCCCTTCCGGGCAGGCGATGGCTTGTAAGTTAGGCGTACGCGAAGCCCATAGACGGCGATTATTATTGTTCGTCTCTTTTTGTCAATACGACCACACGTTTTGTCTCCAAGTGATTTCGATTTCGCGTTACGATGACAGGCCCACAAGTAGTATGTAAGATAAATATAGTTATAAGCCCATAAGGCACGGCCAATTGGCAGTTTTGTTACTTTACATTAAATGTAATTCGTAATTCGGTTTATTTCACACAGTTCACTGTTTACTTCTCGTTTGGCTCACGCTAACAACGAAATTACGTTTGATTTCACTTTAACTTTACGCGTGTGAGAATCGAGCGAAAAGTCGCGTAAATAAGCACGAACCACGCACAATCTCCAGGATAAACTCACGCGAGGTCAACGACGGGGACCTGGTACACACTCCGCATCAATCGGCGTCAGCGTACGATAACGCGTTCGCTAAGTAGCCACCGAGGTGTTCTCCCCGAGAACTGATACTTGTAGCGTGCTCATTGAGACCTAGTACACAATCCTAGCGGGTCAGCGACAATGTCCGATGACGCGTTCTGAATCTCGAGCTGATTTCGGAACTGCGATAGTGTAGACGCGTTGCGAGGGACCTGGTACACGTCCCAATCGGGTCGGCGTCGAAGTCCGATAACGCGTTCGCTAAGTAGCCACGTAGATGTTTTCTCCGAGAATTGATACTTGTTGCGTGTTCGTTGTGACCTAGTACACACACATAGTGGGTCGGCGACAATGTCCGGTGACGCGTTCTAAAATTGGAACTGATATCGGAAATTCGATAGTGGAGACGCGTTGCGAGGGACCTGGTACACGTCCCAGTCGGGTCGGCGTCAAGGTACGATAGCGCGTTCGCTAAGTAGCTACCTAGGGGTCATCTCCGAGAACTGACTGCGGGGACGTCCTCTCGAGGACCTGGGACACGTGCCTAGGGGGTCGGCGTCAAAGTCGGAGGGCTGGAAGTAGACCCAGCCATTTTCCGCCTGGAAGTCGGGTGCCAAAGTATCGAGGGGCATCCCAAAGAGGGTGCGCATAGGTCGGCGTCAACATCGGAGCACCAGAATCGTCCACGGGCATCTTCTCCGAGAAAGTCGACTGCCAACGGACTAAAGAGCATCCCCGAGAGGGTGCGCACAGGTCGGCGTCAACCTCCGGCCAAAACTCCGAAAAACGAAAACCTGGTGCAGCGGTGCCGTCTGGGGAGGTCCCACACAGTGTACCTGCAACGGAAATTTCCATGTCGGGGCCCTACGATAGGAGTTACGGGGCACACACGCGTCAACCACGCGAAAACAGCGTGTCGGCATGTGCGAAAACATGCAAAAACGGATGACGTCAGCGTGGCGTGATCGCGAAATTGAGAATAACAACCCAAGAGTGGGGATAGCCCGAGTGGTAGGGAGCCACAGCGAGCAACGTTGCTCTTGGCAGTCTATCGGATACAGTCGTAGCGTGCGGACGTTCTACGCACTGTATATAACAACCGGTAACTCCCGCGTGATTGCGCGTTAAATTTCTCGTTTAACAATAGCGAGCGGTGAACAGCCACCATCTGTAAACGACACATTGCGTGCGTGAAGTGAAACATTGTAACAAATACAAGTATTAACGATTTATAATAAATAATTCGTCTTTAGTGAGGGATACACACCTGCAACAGAGGGGAGAAATTACCCTAATTAATAATAGAGATTATATCTCGAGCACACCTTCTCGGTAGTTATAGGTCAAACCGAGTGGCGACCGTGATTTTGGAAGTGATAACGCGACTCCCACACTCTCAAACGGCCGCGTCCGGCTACAACCTCATCCCTAACGGCCCCGGCCGGCCGGGCGTTTGAAGTCAGGGTCGCCATCCCCTACCGGCGATTGGGTCGGTTCGAGGACCGGTCCATGAGGGAGTCGCCGGGCTCCTATTCTTCCCCCATCCCGGTCCGAGGGCCGGTAGAGGGAAGGGTGTGTTCTTAGCCACCGCAACTCCACCCCGGGTTTCCCCAACGATAAATCGCTTGTCTTTTCCCAGGGCTTCATCGGTACGATGTTTATCACCTTCCCCGCGAAGAAGGGACACACCACGAAGGAGAAAAAGTATAAGTCCTATATCTAGGACCGTCCCTCTCGTGGCCCCCTTCTGTTCGCCGGGGGCCGGAACCTCAGCAGCTGCCCTCGCACTCGCAGGGCTGGCCGCACACCTCGTTTGTCTGTCCTCCGATTGTTTATAGTGGGGTGAGGCAGACCCCCACTAGGCGGACGCTTGTATTGGCAGTCAGGCCGTTATCCCCATCAGCCCCCCGCGTGAACGGGGTCCTCGGGGTCGATTGTGTATCTCTGTCGAACATTCTCACTTTTCGCACTTTCATCTCACCACCACCTCACGTGAAGGAATACGCGCGATTGGCTATGATCCAAGTGAAAATGTGACATCCCTATGCTCACGTGAGCAAACTTCACGCGGCCATCCACGGCGGAATTGCCAAATCGCCATTTGTCTCTTTTTTTCGTGTATTACCGTATATTATCGTGCATGATTATCGTGTCTTATCGCATATACTACTATTACAATAAATGTCACTGAAAAACAAAAATTATACATAATTCGTTTTATGCAACAGTATCCTGATTTTGGTCGTGGTCGTTTAAGATATAACGGTGAAAATAAGCGAAAAATTGTAAGTGTTATGAATAACAATTAGATAAATTACAAATATATTTTTTTATAAGTAGTGTTATAAATTTTATTTTTGTATGTCATTTATATTGTTTAAACATTTGTAGGATGAACTTTGGGAAAAATTATCATTATCTTTAAACACAGCAGGATATGGACCACGGAAGACAGCAAAGAAATGGGCTAAGGTAATCTTTATTATATTACATAGTACTTATGAATATGTAAGAGCTTATAACTTAATAATATATAAGAACTTTTATAAAACAAAGACATGAAATTACAAATTTCATGTTTTTGTTTTATAAAAGAATTTTTGCTTACGATATAACTTATAAATATAACTTATTCTTTTCTATACATAGTAAGAAAAAGTCCATTATCTCTTCTTTCATATTTTTATTATAACTGTGTAACAAACTTCCAAACAACGTATGTTTATACATTTATTTCTTAATTATGGCCATACATATTATAATTTGATTGTTAAACCTGGAACTTATTGTGTGTATGTGTGTGTGTATATAGAATTGTATAAATAAGTTCTAGCGCTACAAAAAAATATCTATCATTTTAATATATATCATTAGTTTTGGAACACTGTATATATTTACTGTTTAACTATGTAACTATGTAAAATTATTATTTATTGCTTATTGTATTTCTTGTAGACGTGGAGAGACTGGAAATTTAATACCTTAAAAAAGGTGGCAAGGCACAAGCAATATATGATGGGGACAGGCGGCGGATCACCAAAAGATTTGCAATTATCAGCAACAGAGGACGCCTTAATAAAGTTTTTAACACCAGATGCTAGTGGTTTAAGAGATATTCCAGAAGGTGGATTTACAGATGTAATGCCAAGTAATAATTATAATAAAACTCTCAGTTCATCTACTTCATCATATAACATTGAAGAAAAACAAGACGAAACAGAAGATATATTTTTAAATGATATTTCCAATGATGAACTACATTTTGAATCATATGAAGCGCATTCTCCTATTCAACAAAATAAGCAGCATATGGAATCAGTATCTATGTTATCATCAAATACTAATATGCAGAATATACGCAACATACATGTAAAACAGAGAAAGCGTAGTATTGAGACAAATACAAAAGTGAAGAAATATGATGAAACATTTGCTTCATCATTACATAACGTACAGAATTTACACCAAAATAAGGAAAATTGGGTATGCGTACAAGATCCTTTTTAGACACGCGTTATAGTATTATTTCTTTTTATAAGTATGGATTAATATAGATTTAATTTTATTGGATTTTATTTAATTATTTATAGGAACAAGATAGTAAAACTTGTGAAACAACAATTTCTTTAGATGATACAGAGAGATATATTAAAAAAGAGAAATATATTACAAAACGTTCAGAAGGTATACCAAATTTTTAAATAAAATATATCTAAATATTATTTTGTAATTACTTTTTTATATTATTTAGGTGCAAAAAAACCAAGGCTTATGGCAACAGCAATTAACTTATTAGAAAAGAAATCAACTTCATCTGAGAATATTAAACAAGAAATGTTGGATTTGAAAAAAAAAAGTTAGCATTGAAAAGAGAAGAAGTAAATACCTTTAAAGCAATGTTGCAGCAATTACAAAATATGAATGACAACGTGACATCTTTGCGAGAAGACTTATTTGAACAATACCTGACAACAGATGTTCAAGAGGTTCAAGAGGTTGAAGAGGTTCAAGAGGTTCAAGAGAGTTGTCTCTCTCCTTAAACCACAGATGCATCGTCAATTCTGTGATGTATGCATACATTATTATTTTTACTTATATACTACAGTCTATTTAGTTGAAAGTATTAAGTATATGTTATTTCGTTTGCGCGTTTTTTTAGTTTATTTGTTCTGTTTAGTTTATTTGATTTACATTAATGAAATCAAACACAGAACACAAAAACTGGAGAGTAGTCTAATGCATATTATATTTTTGTAAAACACAAAGTCAAATATGTGATATCTATTACTGTGATCACATCTTGAGTTTAAGTTAGATGAGACTGAGTGTTACAATTTATTACTCCAGTTAATATATTTCTATATGCTTAACAAAGTTTGATATTCTAGATACATTAGAAATAATATTATACGTTGCATATTATTAATTAAAAAGAAAGTCTTATGCATAAATATTTTTGTTAAACACAACGTCAGATATGTGATATCCATTACTGTGATCACATCTTGAGCTTAAGTTAGATGAGACTGAGATTGTTGAGATTTATGAATTCAGTTAATTCATACATTTTTATATGCTTAATAAAGTTTATTGATATTCTAGATACATTAGAAATAAAAGTATACGTTACATATTATTAATAAAAATAAATATTACTTTAAATATTCTGTTTGTATTACAAATGTATATTAAGAATCTTATTACTAAACATGTACATGCATACGTATGTTTAAAATAAAAAACTATTCAAAATACCATCTAACAATATTTCTTCGTATTTGTTCAGCATCATTTTCATTAACATCATTACATGGTATTGGTGCTTCTTGATCTATGTCCTCTAAGTATATTTCATTTTGTGGAATTCTCCATTTTACAGCAATATTGTGTAGAACACAACATGCATTTACAATATGAGCTAAAAAAAGAAATACGATAATAAATACTAAAAAACATTGTTTTTTTATAGAGAAAATTATGCTTAATATACCTGCAAATTCTGGCTGATAATGCAATGCCCTTTCTTTTCGTAAACATCGCCATCGGCCTTTTAAAATACCTATACATCTTTCCACAGCACATCGTGCTGTTGTTATATGTTGTGTATATCTAAATTCTGGAGATCCCATAGGTGCATTTAAGATTGGTTTTAACAGAAAAGGCATAAGCGGATATGCAGAATCTCCTATAACAAATATTAAAACGCATAATTTTATAATATTAAATCATAAAAAATAAGTAAATCTATTAAATAATACTATGAAACATATAAGTCAATAATATATTATTAGCCATACCTATAAGCCATGAACCTCTTTCGCCTGCTTCCTGCTGTCTTTCTAAGTAATGGAACAAACGCGAAGAACGAAAGACTCTCGAGTCATGCGTCCTTCCTCCATGCATCGCATTTACTGCTAATTTTCATTGCTGTATGAAGACACCTAATATAGAAAAATATAAATATAAATTATTGTATTTCTATTTGTAATAACATCGCATTTATTATTATTACTAAGCATTTCTTATCGTTCTTATCGTACATATTATCTTTACTTTATATGTTATATTATTTTATACGTACAAGCATCACATTTAAGGAATGATATAACTTCCTATTAATAAATAAATGTTCTCGCTCAGTTTGTGGAGGAAACATAGCAATATGACTCCCATCAATAGCTCCAATCACTCCTGGAAATCCAGTTTTTTCGAAAAATCTGATATTAAAAATGAAATATTAGATTTCAACAATTTTTATATAAATATAATAAACTTCATGTGTATTGTTCATATACTTACTCTTCTTTAATTTATTGTTTTCTTCTATCTGATGTTGGAAACTTAATCCATTGTCCCATAATTCTGTTAAATGCATTTATTGTAGCATGAATAGAAACGGAGATTGACGTTTGACTCATGCATGACAAAAAATCCTGCCCGACTTTCCTTTGGTAAGAACCGGATGCGAGAAAATAAAGTGTTGCAAATATCTAAAATTATAACAATTAAAAATATGAATAAAATAGAAAAAGAAAAAATTAGAAAGCTATACTTACTTGTAAATGTTGAGGAATTGCTGTTGTTCTTTTTGGAACTGGCATAAAATTTATTAATTCTTCTATTAGTTGTAGAGTTGCTACCTTGGGCAATCTTAACATATATAAATATTGTATAATGTATATATGTGTAACATGATAACAATAAAATATATAACATAAGATTATTAAAAATACATATAAATAAATTACTCAGTTTATATGTAAATTGTACATAAATATGTTGCATATAAGTTGTATATTATGATACACGTATATGTAAATTATTTATTAATTATTCTGCATATGCGTGTAATTGTAATATATAAAATTGCAATATATATAAAATTGTAATATATAACAAAATATAATTTGCTTTTATCTTACCTGTACAGTTTGAGAAATGAACTGTCTGGGATATCAAACGGATTTTGAGTATCCCTTAACCTTCTTCTTATTAGATTTAAATTATTTTGCCGCTCCTTATTCATATTTCTTTCTTCTTCTTCTTCTTCTTCCATCAATAACAAAGCAACACAATCCATCTTTTAGCGTCTGTTTTCTATTGCTGACTGACTGCACCAATATTTTCGACACAATTTGGCGTTATTCGACACAAAATTTCTTGTCGAGTAATCTCACGTGAAATATCCCGCACTTTCACTATGGTGAAACTTACCCAATCAAGAAAATGCTCACTTTTGTCATTTTCACTAGGTTTCGAGATACACAATCGACCCCCTCGTCCCCCGGCGAAGTAGGGGGAAGGCACTACCCCAACCACCACAGGTGGGGCAGACGACTCAAGAGGGCACGTATCCTTCCACCGGTCAAGCCACGCCATTTCCTCGGGGTGTATACCCATGCCGATATGACAACCCCGGCCCGGTCCGTTCTCCGATTTTTTATACAAGGGGAAGGCGGACCCCTGTTTCGACGATGTGTGGTTTCAGAACGAGTCTTTCCACTACCCATCGCTCCTACCCGTTACTATTCCTCCGAGTTTTTATACGAGGGGGAAGGAAAGCCCCTGTTTCGAGGATGTCGGACTCAGAGATGCAGAACATCTCCGTTCTCCATCGTTCCTACTTGAGAGCTATGCCTCCGGATTTGAACAAGGGAAGACATAACCCCTGAGAACACGCCTGGCGTTTGCACGCCAGGCTACGTGACCCTACCCGGCCCCCCATCGTGGGGGCAAGAAGCTAGCCCTAGCCGTCCACCGAGTTTTTATACAGGGTGAGGCGGACCCCTGTTTGGCGATGTGTGGCATCGAGACAGCGTCCTTCAGCCACCCACCACCCCTACCCGAGATCTATGCCTCCGGATTTAAACAGGGGAAGGCATAACCCCTGAGAACACGCCTGGCGTTTGCGCGCCAGGCTACGTAACCCTACCCGGCCCACCATCGTGGGGGCTAGAAGCTAGCCCTAAGCGGGGTAACGGCTGTTCCCGACAGGATCACCGGTGCCAGGCCGGTACAAGCCGAGATGCCGCACCCCGTAAGATGCTGGTCCGGAGACCAGCACTTGGCCTCAGCCTTCAGATTCGGGACTTGAGCCAAGCTATGGGTCCCTCCTTCTCCGGCCTCAATAGCCTTGCCCAGGGGAATATTACTTCCCCTGGGCAGCGCACTAGCGCTCGCGTGACACCTTCGAGACGAACACGACCCCGTCCGGCCGTGCAAACGGCTTAAGGGCATCTCTGTAGAGATGGGCGTATCGACCTGAACGTATTGATACATCGTATCGATACGTATCGTGGATGAAAATATTGATACACAAAAAGTATCGGATGTCTCGTATCGATATCGTCAATATCGATACTTACAAAAAGATATTGGATTCTATAGTCCAGCCGTTTTTGCAAGAATTTTTAGCATGCAATTTCTTGCTTCTGACGTCGTAAAATAAAAATAGTTGCAGCGAGTACACAAGAAGAACCTTAAGTACAGTTTTTTTATTTATAAAATAATTTTTTGTACATTATGACTTATAATTATAACTTATAATTGTTGTGACTTATAATTTTTGTATAGGTAATTATGATTTCTATAACTCTATAATACGTAACGTACCAAATGGAAAAACCCTATAAAATATGATTTTTTATGATTCTACATATATGTATTTATTATGTGTAGTATGTGTTATGTGTACAATAAGTATTAATTATTATTTTTACATTTCTTCGATCTTGCGATTAGCATTTATAGATATGTGTAATTGTATAATGCCGAATGCGTCCCAAACGCCCCATCGCTAGTCGCAAAGGATGGCAGGATTAGCAGGAGCGTTTGTGACGTATTGTGTAATTTATAATTTATAAAATTATAAATGCTAATCACCAATTTCAAGGGAATGTAAAAATAACAATTGATTAAGGTGACCACCTGTCAACCTGTTTCTCTCTTCGGTCATTATTTTACCCGCTTCAGAAAATAATTTTTCAGAAGGAACTGAAATGGCAATTAGTGATAAATGCGTAATTGCTAAGGCTTTTAGAGGAGAATCTCGGGCCATGTTCCAATATTTTATGGCATTATCATTTATTTTTAACGGTGGTTGATTCAGATAATAACGAAAGTCGTCTGGCATTTGGTTAGGATCTTGATTAACTACCTGTTTAGATATATTTAAATTTACAAGATTTTCATGATAGGACCAAAAGTTTGTTTTATCGTTAATATCGTTATCTGAATCTAAATTTTCTCGTTGATTTTGAAATTCGCGGTTAGTATCTGTAACTTCAGAATTTATAAACCTTGTAATTTGGTTAATAGCTTGTGAGCAAGCAACTTCATCGATAAAACTTATATTTTTAAATCGAGGATCTAAAATTGTAGCCATAGCTATTAGTGACTTTTGTTCATAATTCTCAAATCGTTTCATAAACTCATCTTTTAACACCTTTGTAAAATGACGACCTATATCAGTAGAAGGTTGAAGCGCCTGTAATTTATTCTTTAAAGTATTGACGATTGGAATTACTTTACTCGCAGTAAGATAGTATTCGCCGCATATGATTTTCGTTGTATGTTCAAATGGTTCTAGCAATTCAACAAATTCTTTAGTCGATTGTAACTCCGAAGCAGTTAGCATCGGAGGAGCCGTAGGACATTGCAAAAGAATGCAGCTAATTTTTTCAGACAATTGGAAAAATCTCTCTAGCATACTATACGTGGAATTCCACCGTGTTTCGACACTCTGAATTAACTTTAAGTCCGAATGAAGCCGTAATTTGTCTGCAACGATAACTGATTTTTAAAAAAATGTGATAATTTTTTTTATTTATGCGCAGAAATTTTTTACGATATCATCACCATCGATAATTTTCGCCAAAACTAAGTTTAAGGTATGCGCAAAGCATGCAAAATGTTTATCCACGCCGAAGGCATCAACAATGGCCTTCTTTATGTTGGTAGCATTATCTGACACAACGACTACGATACTTTCCATATGTATATTCCATTTATCTATTAAACTTAATAGCCAATTTTTCAAATACTCTGACTGATGTCTTTTAGTCATCTTAACAACGCCAATTGTGACAGATTCATGATGCTCATCTACTAAGAAGTGTGCCGTTAAGCCCAAAAAACTTTTCGTATTTCACGATTCAATCCAAATATCAGTAGTTAGGGATAAATACTGTATTCGTGAAAGTTGTGCTTTCATCATATTTGATAAGAGCTCGTATTTCTCTTCCATAAGATAAGTTATGGTCTTCCTACTAGGAATCTTGTATAAAGGCAATAACGCATTCGTATAGATTTTGAAACCTTCCTTTTCAACTGTACGAAATGGTAAGTTGTCCTTAGCAATCATGAATAGCAGTTTGTTTGTCACTTCGGCAGCTTTGGATCCTCCATCTAAGAAATTAAAAATGTTATAACACAATTTTTTAAATATACCTATTGGTGAATACTACCCGACAAAAAATATATGTATAAATAAAAACTAATATATTTGAAAACTATCTACTAAATATTCTATTTGAATTACTAGAACAGTATTTAAATAGGAAATAGATACAAAAACGATAAATACTTCCAATAAAATGTAAACAAATTATATGATTGGATATTTATTCGAAATGTTATTTGAAACTCGGTTGAATAATCACAACTTCCATACCTTGATATGATTTTTGTCTTTGAAATACTTCTTCAATTCGAGGTTGTTTTTGTTTAGAAACAATTCAACTTGGTGAAACCGATACTGATCGCGTTCCTGATGATGTAGACGGACTAGACGGTGTCGGAAATGAGTCTGGGTCATCAATATCGATAATATCTTCGTTGTCTATTTTGGACTAAAATTTATGTAAAACACATCAATTAAAGAACAAAACTAAAGGATAATATAATAGAAATATTATGTTATATAATAATATAAATATACATTACTATTTGTGTCTTTCTCTTGAGAGATACTGCAGATTTTCTCATTTCAACTTCGGGATGATAACGTTTCATGTGAAAATGGAAATTGGTTGTATTTCCAGATGTTTTTACATCTTCCTGGCAGATTTTGCATTTAGAAACTTGACCTCCTTCTATAAAAAAATCCCAAATGTTAGGGGAGACCGGGGCTAATCGGTCAACGGGGTAAAAGTGTCAAATCAAATATCTCGGAACCTGTATATTGTGCGAACTCGCTATTAACATTGTAAACGCTGCTTATGGTACCCATGTGACCAACGGAGTTTCGGCAGGTTATCTGCCGTGTTATGATTTTTACGAGGGCAAACGTGTTTTCGGAAAGTGAAAGTGAAATTTTTTGCGCGTGGAAATTTTTTAATATCTGCAATAATATTTGCTTTCCAAGTCTCCAGGTACGTGATTATAAAGAGTAATGCATGCTGAACACGAATCCAGTGTAGTTTTTTCATTATCGTTCATGTCTAATATTTCGTGGGTGATCAAACCTGAAACTTGTGTTTGGGGCAAATCGGTCAGTAAGCACCCGGGGAAAATGCGGCAGTCTCGTCACTGTGGCGCGCCGGGCGCACGACTTCAGCTCACGGCAATTTCAGGTTAGGTTTCCCTCGAGCGTGATTCTGTCTTCCCTTGCACGTGCGTTAGTTTGTATACATAGGGAAATGGTACGCACGTATCGTCGCAAAACATCTCCCGTCGACAAGGAGAAACTCAAGAAGACAGTTCTTGCTGTGAAAAAAGATAAAATGAGCGACGCAGCCGCAAAACAATTCGATGTCCGGAGAACCACGTTGATCAACTGGTTGAAAAAGAACGATTAAAAATTATTAACAATTATTAACAATTATTAATTATTAACAATTATTAACAATTATTAATTATTAACAATTATTAACAATTATTATTATTATTTATTATTAACAATTATTATTATTATTATTTATTATTAACAATTATTATTATTATTATTTATTATTAACAATTAATATTATTATTATTATTTATTATTAACAATTATTAAAATGTATCCTATCATTTTTCAGGATTAGATGGACGTATATGTATTGAAAATGCAGTGTGACTGATTTGCCCCGGGGGGGGGGTGACAGTTTTACCCCGGCATTTTTGAGATTTCAATTTTTCCACCGTTGTCGTTTTTGCTCTATACCGGTTAAACAAAGCGACGTAGACAAAAATTTCCTACATAAATTTTGTAGCTAAAGGTTCACTCTTAAAAATGGTATACCACATTTAACTAAAATTATTTATTTTGTTGTTAAAAATCGGCACCGAAAAAAACCTGACCGATTAGCCCCGGTCTCCCCTACTTTTTGGTGGCACTATATGAACAAAAAGATAGAATTATTATTATTTAACGATTAATAAAAAATAAACAAAATAAAAAAAGAATGAAATAAAGGAAAACTTACACGCCTACTTTTATAGAAAGTGAGTGCGTCGTTAGAGATTAGATTAGGAAATAAGAACGTGCAGTCGTGCACCTTCACCTTTGACCTTAGGGTTTTTATAAGGTTAATTCTGTAAATATTACAAATAAAAAAATTACACATTCAACTACAGAACAGATCAGTAAGAAATAATGAAATCTGGGTGCGTTTACTGCGTTTACTGCGTTTTCCAGCAAGCGACACAAGTCGACATTATAAGTATCGTTCTATCTTTGTTAATCATTGAATGCTAAGAAAGATAGAACGACGTTTGTGACGAATGTGACGACTTGTGTCGCTTGCTAGAAAACGCTTTACGCACTAGATAAAAGAAATATACAATTTCTTATTTTTATACTTACAGATTTGATCACGTGACTGATGAGCGATGTGATTAAACAATAGGTTTGTTTTCTTATTATTGCACTGGCGGCAGTAGTTTAACGTACTGACTACTGAGAAACGTACAAATACAAACGGAAATCTCACGCTTGAAACTCTTTGCGTCGTTAGTTAGATTAGAAGCTAGGAACGTAACGTGCACTTTAGTACTTTACACTACGAAGTACGAACACTACGAACGTACGATAGGTAACCTACCTACGAAGTCTATGAACTAAGCCAACTAAAAGGCATAAGAAATTAAGAAGTACGCAGTACGTGAGACACGAACGCACCACGGCACGGCAGTCACGGCATGACGGTGTAGCCGGAAGCTGCATCGGCGACAGCACCAGCTCAACCGCCGACCAAGGTAGGTCACCAGGACCCAGATCTGACCGTTCCGGCGCCTATTCCGAGGGCCTTGCCGCGGATAGTCGCCAGTGAGACGCTGCAGCGTGAGCAACGGCTCAACTTTCCCAAGAAGGAGGGCCGACAGGAGTAGACCCTCGCTTCGCGACAGACAGCGTGCGCAACCCGTAGGCGCAAAATTTACTTTTCGTTTGATGCGCGAAGACTAATTTTATTTCGCACACGCTGTATAGCGTTAATGGTTGTTTATCGTCGATAAATTTTTCGTTTCGTTACCAAGTTCTTCTTTTCTATTCTTTTCGCGTCAGATCGCGCTATCTAGCGACTAGGTTAGCCTGTGAGAACAGTCACAGCTAACCAACTTAGGATAAGTATTCATTTACCTATATATATATACAATATCATGCGCAAAGCGTACACTTGATATTGACTGTGCGTCGATAAACGCCGCGATACCAGGAGGTTTAGTTGATCTAAGTTACACGCGGCGAGAGGCTAAACTATTTATGTTCATTTGGTTTTGATTCACTTTTGTATTGAATAAAGGTTTATTTTGGTTTTCCCGAATATTATGTTTGTTTGTCAGATTTACACATAGATGTAAATAGGGGAAACCCGTGATTCAGCGTTATCGAGCGAAGGCGTAACTGGCTACATGCGTCCGCGCATGTTATAATAAAGATGACGCGGTGTGCACGAAATCGAGTTACTAACGACTTTTATGATAAGTAACACCGCGACGACTTGAGTTGGCGTCGGTTAAGGCCGAAGATGTGATTTTCACATTTTACCGATTTCCGTGCACCGAGATCCGTGCACGGACGTCTTCTGCGGGAGAGGACGGTGTAGAGGGTGATTACGAGTCGCGAGGAACACGCCTCACGTGTCCCCGTGAAGATCCGTTGAGCGTGCAGAGAGAATGCTGCACAGAGTACTTCTCCTGGAGGAAACGTTTTTAATGTGTGTACTAGGTGTCAAAAGGCACGATTATAGGGTTCGCGTCAAAGTCCAACGCCTGTGCAACAGGAACGCTGCACAGACAATTCTCGCGAAAAAGGTTGACGGATTCGTGCTAATTGAGCATCAGCAAGACCAAAGATCATGATTTCAATGAAATTCACCGACTGTGCAACGAAATCGCTGCACATAGGTCATGTGACAAAATGGACGTTATATATGGGTTCATGAGATGTCAAATAGTACGACGGTCAAGGTTGCGTTTCGATCCGACCAACGTGCGACAAAGTCGCTGCACGAGCCTCGTTAAAGAAAAGCGACGATATGAGCGTGTTCACTAGACGATGAATAGCATGTATATCACGGTCCTATTTGATTCCGATGCCTGTGCAGCAAAGTCCGTGCACAGACGTCCAACAACGAAACAAATGTTATAAATGACTTAATGAGATGCCAAGGAGCGTAAATATCGCATTTCTGTCAAAATTTAGTTATCGTGCACCGAAACTCCTGCACGAACGTCATCGCCGGGAAAACGCATTAGATACGTAATCAACCGACGTTGACGATCACGCATGCAAATTCGAGTCAAAATTCCATCCTGAAATGTAAATTTCCGAAAATGGCATTATCGCACATTATAAGTTGTATCGAATATTTCGGAAATATAGATGAGCATTTTCTACTAAGCTAGATCATTGTAGTAGTCACTCGAACATTCCTGCGTGTTTGTCAGACTTGTTTACGCGCAACGCGATTGCCGACACGCAGTGTTCACGTGACGACTTGTGAATAACAAGAGTGGGGGTAACCGCCACAGGAGGGGATGTGCCCAGGAGAGCGCGAGCACTCTCGGCAGTCGATCGGGAGCACGCGCAGCGACAACACGTTTCTGATACTTAGCCGTGAGCGAACGTTTTCGTATACCACCGGTGACACTCGCGAACGGAGCGATATCCGAAATCGTTACGCGAATAGTAGTGCGATCGATACTTTGAAATTTTTCGAGTTTCGATAACTGAATACGACACCAAGGACAATCTATCGGGAGAACTGTTCGAAATTCTCAACACAACCGTAGATACCCGAGTGCGCATCGAATACCGAATAAAATCAAGTTTTCTCGATTTAACGCGCTACACGCGAACCGTGACAACCGATCTCAATGTAACACCACGCGAGTGAAATAAACCATTGTGAATCGAACTGTAATGACAATTTATTCGATATTACTGAATAAATACATTGTTATATATATAGAAGGATACATAGTGCCAGAAGTTATTCGACGTTATCCTGTGACCTTTCCTGAGTCACCTTCCAAGCGGGGAATTCTTTGAAAATCGTTGATCCTGCGGAAATTAAGTGCGAGTAAATGCACATTGCTTATGATATAAGCGAATTATACGATACTTACCTCAGATTCTGCGACGATCCTGGGGTGTCCATCCGTGACGAGGTCTAGCATCGTTGGTTGAAGCGGCTTCTGCAGAGGGAAATCCAGCGACGACGAGAGAGCGGCCAGCAGCAGTCCGGAGCACCTGAAACAGAAAAAAGGGGGAATTAGTCGACAGATACGGTTAGTAGTATACTTACCTTTCTCGATTTAACGGGTAAAATCGAGTGGCGACCGTGCTACACAAACTTTGATGAATTTCGGTAGTTTAATGAATGAGTCATATCACGCGTGACCTAACGTGTCCGGTTACAACGGCACCACGCGGTCTGACAGTCTGGCGGCCATTAAAGGACAAAGGACAGTCAAGGTCAAAAACCATAGAATATATACTATAAACTAAAGGGGTGACCGCGGGGGTGGAGCGGGCGTGCGGGCGGGGTTTACCGCACGCCCGCAGCATAACCCACCCCTGCTAGAGGGGCGGCGGTCTGGGTGGATGTCCCCCCATTCCGCCGCGGTGGTTTCAGGTGGCGGCTCCAAGGAGCCGGGGGAGACGCCGGCGGCGTCTCCCGGGTTGGCGCCCAAGTCAAATGGGCCTGGCGCTGGGGGGCCCCGGAAGAATCAGTGCGTTTCCCGGGGCTCCCCATGACAACGAGCGCCATGAGGGACATCCGCAGGAGTTTTAGTGGGCAGGGTATGCATGCAGTATCGTGAGCGATGTGCATGCTATACAATCCCACACTCCCCCCGCTTATGCCTCTCCCCGGAGGCCGGGGGGGTCTTCCCCGAAAAGGGCTACTGGGTAAGCCTGGGACTTTCAGCCCCAGGGATCCCAGTAGTTGAAGATTTCTCCTGCGTCAAAAAAAAAAAAAAAAAAAAGAATATATACTATTACGGGCGATCAACATAAGTGTATCGAAGATCGATATTCAAGGGTTGAGTATCGATACGAGGAAATATCGAACAATAAAATATTGATACAAATTATTGATATATCAACACTAAAATATTGATACTTGAAATATCGATACAGTATCGCCCATCTCTACATCTCTGCCCCCGACCTATTCGTCAGGCGTTCACCCAGGGCTTTCGAATCGTGACCGCCACACCCGTAACAAAGACCAAGTCGCCTGTCTAGTGTCCAGATGTACACGTGTCGGTACGTGCACTCTGCCCGAAGCCAGGGCCCCGTTAACCGCCGAGGGGGTGCCTCGACGTGTCCAACTCTCACCAAACGTGGAGGTGGGGTTGGCACATGGACCGGTGTCCTTCTGAGAGTCACCTGTTTTCTACCTGCCCCATCATGGGGTATTCAAGTCAGATAGCACAACCACGAAATTGCGTGTCGTGTTTGACGCATCGGCTAAGGATCTGAACGGCGTCTCGCTGAATCAAATATTGCGATCCGGTCCTACCTTACAGCCAGATATAGTTGTGATACTGTTGAGATTCCGGATCGGTCCGGTGGTGCTCACCGCCGACGTCAAACAGATGTTCCTTCAGATCTTGGTTGAACTATGTCAGTGTGACTACCAACGTATAGTGTGGCGTTTCTCAGAGGACGACCCAATCTCGGACTACCTATTGCTGACCGTCACCTTTGGATTGACATGCTCTCCGCACCTGGCGATTGCTTGCCTGCTGAAGTTAGCGGCTGAAGGCAAAATAAGTTACCCGTTGGCCGCGGCTGTCTTGGAGAAGTGTGTCTATGTCGACGATATAGTAGCAAGCGTCGAGTCAGAGGAGACGGCCCGTGAGGTTCAGCGGCAACTACAAGCTTTGCTTAGAACTGCGGGCTTCGAACTCAGGAAGTGGGGCAGTAGCGCTCCGTCGGTTTTAGCTGATCTCGAACACTGCAGCCAGTCGTTGTTATCCTTTTAATCACCTGAGGATCAGTTTCTTAAGGTTCTCGGACTTTGCTGGTATTCTCAGTCGGACAGCTTTGGCTTTCAGGTCAATTCCGTTGGATCCAAATCAATTCAAATCCGTTGGACAGAGACTGCACCAAACGCACCATATTCTCCGAATTAGCTAGAATCTTTGATCCATTGGGTTTCTTGACACCGCTTACGTTCGCGGCTAAGCGATTGATACAACAACTCTGGATTTTCAAGTTAGAGTGGGACGAGAGGCCACCTTCGGAGATATGTTCTAGATGGGAAAGATACAAGTCGGAGCTCCCCGCGCTAACCTCCGTTCGCATACCTCGTACTATCGCAATAGACGACGTGCTCAGGCGGGAAATTTACGGATTTTGTGACGCGAGCGAGCAGGGCTACGGAGCCGTTGTGTATATTAGAATCGTCACCGAGAACGGTGTAGTGATCCGAATGCTTAGCGCCAAATCAAAGGTGGCCCCGTTTAAGGCCATCACATTGCCGAGACTCGAGCTTTGCGCGGCTATTTTGCTTTGGAATTTATTAGAATATATCGGAAATATCCTCCGGCCTGAGGTCGATCGACGCCACGTACGCTTGGTCAGATTCTGATGTTGTCCTCGCTTGGATACGCTCGGCTCCACACCGTTGGAAAACGTTTGTGCGTAATCGTGTTGCCCGCATCCAGTCCAACACAGATATCTCTTGCTGGAAACATGTCGATACCAAATCTAACCCAGCTGATGGTTGTTCAAGGGGCTTGTTTCCGCGAGAATTAGTGGACCATCCGATTTGGTGGACTGGCCCTGCGTGGCTAATTGAATTTGAACCCACTCAAGAAACAATATCGGAGGTTGATGATCTTCCTGAGGAGGAAGAAAAATCTCGCGTCTTTGTCTCCACAAATCCTGCTGATGTCGCGAACTCTGCTACTGTTATCGATTCGCTTCTCAATCGCTTCTCGTCGTTAGATAAACTCGTTAGAGTGTTCGCTTATTGTTTACGCTTTGTTAATAGAGAAATCAAATTCGCTCAATAGAACTCTCGTTGTAAATCGAATTCCATTCGACCTTGCTATATCTCGATAAATTCGTTATATCTTGTTGTTTCGCAGAGGATATCGATAGATTAAAACGCAAGCAGAAGTGCTCTAAACCTCTTCGAAAACTCGCCCCCTTCTTGGATGCACGCGGAGTCCTCAGGGTGGGCGGTAGACTGACACATTCCGCAATCTTGTACGAAGCCAAGCACCCAGCATTGTTACCTAGTAGACATCGGCTCACGGAACTTATAATCGAGCGTACCCATCGCCCACACTTACACCCGGGACGTCGAGCGCTACAATATCATTTGTCGCAAAATTTCTGGATTCTGGGAGCCCATCAGGCCATTAAGCGTTGTTTATCGCGTTGCTATCAATTCTTTCGGGCGAATCCTCGTACTATGCAACCGCCCATGGCGGATCTGCCACTAGATCGTGTACGTCAGGCTAAGCTCTTTTCAATCGCTGGAGTCGACTATGCTGGGCCATTTCTAGTTTGTAATCGTCGTGTTCGCGGAGCAACCCCGTTCAAGGTCTACGTTTGCCTGTTTGTTTGCTTCGTTACAAAGGCAATTCACTTAGAACTCGCATTTTCCTTGTCCACAGAATCGTTCTTGTCGGCTCTGAGGCGCTTCATTGCTAGGCGCGGCCGCTGCTCGCTGATATATAGCGACTGCGGCACCAATTTTGTTGGAGCTCAGCGAGAGCTCATTAATTGCATGCAAGCCGCCTCGGAGCAGGAACAAATTCAGCGGTCATTTAACCCTCCCTCTGCGCTACAACTTCGGTGGCTTTTGGGAAGCGGGGGTCAAGTCCATGAAGACGCATCTAAAACGCGTAGTAGGAGCGCAGATTCTCACTGTCGAGGAATTCAGCACACTTATAAGGCAGATAGAAGCCATCCTAAACTCCAGGCCTCTATGCCCTACTAGCTCCGATCCTAACGACCTCGGGGTACTCTCACCGAGGCACTTCCTTACCTTGGAACCCCTTGTAGCTGTTCCGTATCCGGATCTAGAGCCAGTGCCGATAAGTAGACTTGATTGATGGCAACTGGTGCAACATTTGCACCGACAATTTTGGAGGCGCTGGCATGACGAGTATCTGCACACTCTGCAGCAACGACCAAAGTGGTTGAAATCGTTACCTAATCCGGTGCAAAAGAACACGTTTGTCCTATTGAAGAACGAAAACGTCCTTCCCCTACGGTGGAGGCGAGGGCGAATACTAGAGCTACACCCGGGTCGCGACGGTATCACTCGGGTCGCCACAGTGAGGACAGCGGATGGCTCTCTCACTCGTCCCCTGGTGAAGTTGTGTCCTTTACCAATGGACAATTCGCCAGAGGGGGTCTAATCAAGCATAAAAATACATTGTATTTTGGTGGGCGGTATGTTTGGCGTATCGCCTTGTATATAGTTGTAACATAATAATTAATTTGCCATTTTTCTTTTGTTTAGTTTTTTTTTTGTATTATAGTTGTTTGATTAAACTCGTTAGTATTAGCTAGTTTCATTAGTATAGAATAGTTATTTTGCTTATTAGTCGTTCATATTTTACGCGAAACGTCGGTGGATCGCGATCGGTAGAAACTTGCAAATACATGCGACTCACCAATTGGTGCTGCCATTGTTTATCCACCGACGGCAGCGATTACCCCCAAAAGGGGAGCAAATGCTCGCGGCACGTTACAGGACCGCGAGAGACACTCGCCGACAAGAAGTATCATAACGCGCATCGAGGCTTTCGGGACGCCCGCCCGCGCTCTCACCCCCCTTGGGGACCGATCTCTCGCCTGCCTTGCCTTGCCTGTTTGCTTGTGCCTTTGCTATCCTGCGGATCTCGCTTCTATCTCTGTGATGCTGTGTGAATGCTGCATGCCGGACTAGACGGGGCAAGAATCCAGCGGCCATCGGACAAGACGAGGATCGGCGGACTCACCCAGGAGACGACGGGCGACCGAACGGTGAGTCGCTTAGCTTTTCGTTTGCATGCGCACCTTCCGAGCGCACCTTCGCTATTCGCTTTCTCGCTTTATCACAAAACTTAGTCATGAGGGGATTATAATTACCCCCCTCTGGTCCTTCGAGCAATTCTTAGTACATCTCGCCTCCGGGAACTGACACCCCCCGTTCACGACCCATAAACAGTATGCAGGGACTTTGAAACAGTGGTGGTCTTTTTGCTTTTTGCTTTGATCGAAGACTGGACCCCTTTTTTTTTTTTTTTTTTTTACGTAGAGAAATCTTCGTTTCGAGCGACCCCCTCTGGTGTTGTAAAGGGGGGAAGACCCCCTCGCCCCTCCGGGGAGAGGAGCGAGGGGAGTGCCGGATTCCTACCGGCTAAAACTCCACGGGTGTCTACCATGCGTCTCTAGGGGGTGACCGGGAACTTGTTAACATTGCATCCAGTCACCCCCCAACGCCAAGCCTTTGTCAGGCTTTCTGCCTCGAGAGCTGTCAAGCTCTCCGCTCTGCAGAGCCCTGATATATCTGTTGAGTGGCGGGATGTGGACACCACCCACCCCGCCACTCCTCCCAGTGTTTTTGGAAGGTATGTCCGACGCCCCGTCACCCCGCCGGGACGCCGGACCTCCTATCCTCCAGGTCGCCCCCCCGTCGGGAGGGGCAGCCTGGAGGTGCAGCACCACTCGCCCCAAGTTGTATGGCGCTGGCCTACGAACAACGTTCTCATCGTCCGCAGGTCAAGTCAAGGTGAACGCACAAGGTCCACCCGCTTGCATTTCTCGTTTTCCTTCCGGGGAAACAAACGGGCTCCGAGAAGGCCCGCGCGCCCCGGTCGCCGACATTTGTAGGGGCGGGGGAACAAACGGGCTCGAAGCTCGCGCGCCCCGCTCCCTACTGTGAGAGGTCCGCCGGAGGAGGATTTGCCTCCCCCCGGCGGATCCTCTCTGCCTCCTCCTTGGCGGACATTACCTGGCCACAATAGGTCAGGAATGCCCGCCATCTCGTTTCGTCCCCGACCATTGCCGCCACAATGGCCGGGAGGGAGAGGTCGTTGCCTACCTCCACCTGTAGGGCACGGCGCTGGATAGTCCACACTGGACATAGCTCCAGCGTGTGCTGCGCCGTGTCCCTCACCTTGTCGCAGTGGTGGCATCGGGTAGTGGCTTCTTTCCCTATTTTGTGCAGGTACACACCGAAACATCCGTTTCCGGTGAGCACCTGCACTGCATGATACGATATCCCGTATCTTCGACTGTCTAACCACTTGGCCAGACAGGGCCGGATGGCATCGACGGTCCTCTGGCGAAACTCGCACTCCGCGAGGTAGTCCTGCCATTTACCGATGAGGACCGTCTTTTCTTGGAGCCTGATTAGCCGACGTGCCCTGGGCGGGATTGGTCTCCCCCCAGCTCGAATCTCTTTGGTGCGACGGTACACTTCCGCATACCGTCGAGCCTCGAGCTCCAGAGGGGGAAGGCCCGCCAAGGTCGTCGCCGCCGCGTGCGAGACCGTGCGGTACGCGCGTGAAACCCTCAGGGCTAATGGGCGTTGCACCTGACGCAATTGCATCTTGATATGGCGCGAGCCCTCCGCCGCGTCCACCCAAACAGGTGCCCCGTAAAGTATCACGGCGTGCACGGTCATCGCGTAAAGTCGGCGAGCACAACCGCTCGCCCCTCCCAGGTTTGGCATCAACCTAGCTAAGCCGTTGGCCACTTTCTTGGCCCTGGGAGTCAGGCGAGCGAAGTGCTCGCCGAAGCTCCAATTGCCATTCAGCCAGAGGCCCAAGATCTTCATATGGGCCTCTACGGAGATACGGGTCCCCTCGACCTCAATGTGGGCCACCGGTGGTCTCCCCTTAGACTTGTCGTAGAAAAAGACAGCCTGTGTCTTTTGGGGAGCCACCTTTAGGCCCACTTCCCTCATTGCAGCCACTACTCTCGCCACCGCGACGTTGGCCTTGGCGATGGCCTCCTCCCAGTTGTCGCCCTCAACTCCCAGAAAGGTGTCGTCAGCAAAGCCATTAAGCAAGCACCCCGGGAGGAGGGCGACCCGTAGAACTGAATCATAACCTAGGTTCCACAGGAGTGGCTCAAGCACCGACCCCTGCGGCACCCGCCGCACGACCAATCTGACCAGGACATTCCCGTCCTGGTCCGTATAGGCCAAATGCCTGTCCCGGAAGTAGCTGTATAATACAACCACCAGATAAGGAGGGACGCCGTGCCGATGTAGCGCCCTCCTTTTCACTGGCCATGGCAGGGTGTTGAAAGCGTTGGCCACATCAAAGTTGATGCCCAACAACACCCCGCCGGCCTCCACCGCGGCCTTCGAGAGGGTCAGGATGCGCAATACTGCGTCCACAGTCGACTTGCCCTCTCGAAAGCCATACTGGTCCTGAGACAAATCAGGACCAGTCCGGGACAGATGCTGGACCATTCGGTCGGCAATAACTCTCTCGAAGAGTTTGCCGACCTCGTCCAGCAAGCAAATTGGCCTATACGCCGCCGGCTGGTCCCCCACCTTCCAAACGTGGGGGAAAAGGCCTTGTTCGAGACACTTGGTGAACGTCACCCTCAAGTGCTCGGCCAGCTCCCCCGTAGCCAAGGACCACGCTTTTCCAGGGACCCGATCAGGACCCGGAGCCTTTCCCGCTTTAAATCGCTTAGTGGCTTTCCTTAGCTCGTCCATAGACACACCGAGCTCCTCGTCCCACTCCACCTCCGGCGGAGCAGGACCCCCGTGCTCCTTTTCCCCCAGGTCATCAGGGAAGAGGGTGTCCACTATCTCGTTGAGGAACTCGGGGTCTACGGACTCCGTCACTGGGGGCGCCCAGGCTCTGAGTTTATTCAAAACCATTTTATAAGGGCGCCCCCACGGTTCACTATCCAGGTCCTGAAGGAGCTCCAACCATGCGCGATCCTTGGCCCTCTTGATCGCGCCGGAGTAGAGCCGCCTGGCGGAGCGGTACTCCACTCCTGCAGCCTCCATGCGCCGCGGGTAACGGTCTTGGACCCGTCTGGCCCTTAACCAACGACGCCTGGCTTGGACGGAGGAGCGCCTCAACTCCGCGATCTCCTCCGTCCACCAGTAGGCCGCCCTGCGCGGGTGCGGTCTGGACCGGGGCATGGCGGCGTCACACGCCGCCTTCATTATTGCCCGGATCCTGTCCGCCAACACCTCTGTGTCATCTGATGACGCGAGAATACCGTCCATCCATAATGACACATGTATGGAGGCCCTTAAGTAGTCAGCGCTGAGCTTTCTGACGGCCCATCTTGGGAAGCGGAGTTCCGCCTCCCTTTGACGGGCCTGGACCTCCGGGAGAGTGACCGGGAGACTCATCTCAATGAAGAGATGATCCGACAGTGTTTCGATCTTTTCGGCCACTCTCCAACCAACAACTCGTCTGGCCAAGTAAGGGCTGGCCCACGTTAGGTCAATAATAGACCCTCCTCTGTGCCTGACGCAGGTCTGGGTTCTGCCATCGTTCAAAATGGTGAGCCCCAGACCCGCGGCCCAGTCTTCAAGGATCCTGCCCCGTCCGTCCGTGGCCGGGGAGCCCCACAACGCCGATTTGGCGTTGAAATCCCCGGCCAACAGGACTTGCTGTCCGGTGGGCAGGATCCTTCTTAGGCAATTTCCGAGATTTGCCAGAACCCCCTCGTAATGGGCCGTGTGGACGTTGGGGGAGATGTATACTCCAGCTACCGTGACACGGCCCCATTTGACCACTATATACCCATCGCCCGCCTCAACACGCGAGCAGGCGACGGGGTTTGTGGTCCTTTTCCAAGTTATGGCTACCTTGCCGCACAGGCTGCCTGCCCACAACGCGTGGTCTTGCGGCACCCTGTACGGCTCGGCAATCACTCCAAGTCCACACCCGCGCTCCGCCATGGTGTGCATAAACACATCCTGGGAGGCGCGGGCGTGGCTGAGGTTAGCCTGTAACAATTTGTGAAGAGACATTATTAATAGTGTTTACTTCCAAAGGCCTCCTCCTTTTCCTCTGCTCCTTGCGCCGCTGTTAGTGGCTCTGTTACCATTGGTACCTTCTCTGTAGTGCCTTCTACGGGAGGCATTTTTACTAGAGTCTGTGCTGACAGTGGGGCATCCTGTGCAGACACCTGTGATTCGTTCATCACCTCATTGCAGCCCTGCGTGAGCCGGGATATTCGTACTTGAACTTGGGCCAATTGTGACGCCGATTTCATCTGCTCGTTCTTCGTTTGGCTCTGGTTCTTGCTTTTCTGCTTTTTCCTTTGGACCTTCGACCTACTCTCCGTTCCTCCATCATTCTCCTCAGTGGCAGGATCGGTCGAATTGACTTCAAGCCTTGGGGCTGATCTCTTGGCCGCCTGCCTATTCCTGGGGATATTGATATTTACCTTCTCAATGCTGGAGACTCTGGGCAGGGAGCGACTGGGCCCCGGTGTTACTTCAACCTCCATCTTTTCCGCATTTCCTTTCTTTTGGGAAGCAGGCTTGGCAGCGTTCGCAGCCAGCCTGGGTCTGGTCCTTTTTTTAGCAGAGGCACACGCCCTGCCCCCCGCTCGGTGTCCCGAGGGCTTCCCCAAGTCCGAGCAAACTGGACAATTTGGGGTTCACCGCAGTCTCTTGCCAGGTGGTCGACGCCTCCACACCTATAACATCGACTACTACGGTCGATTTGGCTGTTGCATTGTGCACGCACGTGTCCCCCCTCCAGGCACTTAAAGCACCGGAGGGGTCTACCTTCCAGCGCTTGGACACGTGCCATAAACCAGCCAATCTGGATCTTGCCTCCTGCCTTGTTGATATTGTTGAGCACCGCCAATGGGCACCTTACCCAGGCGGTGTTCAACCCGTTAGGCCCTCTGCGCAGTTGTCCCACCTGGACCTGCGCAGGCGGACATCCCCCTTTGGCCGCAATAGCCTCAGCGACATCTCCCTCTGTGGTCGAGTCCTCCAGGTCAAGGACTCGGAGTTTGCCCGTCTTCGAGGATCTCGATATCTTCACGCTGGGGCGATCCGCGAACAGCCTGGCAAGCTGTTCTGCCAACGCGTCTGCCTTCGGGGCATTCTGCCTGCCTGGGATTTCAATGATGAGGGCCCCAGTTTGGGCCCTCTTGGGTTTGAACCCAGTAGTAAACCCCATGTCAGCGGGATTTATTTTAGCTCTTGCCTCTCGGAGGATTTCCTCGTAATTACCCTCCGTCGAGGTAATGGTCACTGCCGCGCTGTTCGGCGGCTTTCGTTTAGTCACCTTGTTCGTCTTTAGAGCCGCAGCCTGTGTCGGCCTAGTTGCCTTCTTTGCCGGTGCGGGCTTGGTCGCGGCTGATGCACCCTTTGGTGTGGGTGCTCCTTGGCTAGTCCTGCTATTATTGACTGCCTTCTTCTTTCCTGCTGCCCCTTTCTTTCTCGTTACTTCGGTCCAAGCTTCGGGATCAGTCCCGACAGTTTGTCCCGACCTGATTGGGGCATCAGGTATAGTTTTGCTAGATTGCTTGCTGGCGGCTGCACTAGCGTTACTCACTCCTAAGGCATTGCCCTTGTTGCCCGCATTGGCCTTTTTCGCTGTCTCAGCATACGTAATTTTCTGCTGAGACTTTCCTTTGGTCACTGCGGGCTGGTTCGGCTTGTTTCCACCGCTGATTTTGGGTCCTGAATCCCTCTGATTGGGGGGAGAAGCCCTATTTGCGGTGGTTTTACTCACGTCCTTGGTATGGTTGGCATTTATACCTGCCTCCATTTTATTCATCAACGCGACAAACATTCCTTCCAGCTTGTCGATGCGAGAGTTGATTAGCTCTACATCCGTCGATGATTTCGTAACTGCTGTTCCTTTCGGCAGGACAGCGTCCTCCAGGATCTTCTTCTTTCCACCAAGCTTTGGTCTGACTACAGGTGGCATTCCTTCATTGTCAATTTGTTCAAGGATTTGCTGCCTCTTCCTTTCAGCAGCTTCCCTCTCTCTTCTTTCGTTTTCGTCGGCCTCATCGTCGGATGAGTGGTATGACGTTAATTCTACTCTTGCAAGCTCTTCTCTTCTTGCCTTTATCCAAGAATGATGGGGAAGGAGGAAGGGGAGTATCCCTGATTTCCTCCCTTCTTCGGAGCAGCATCGCCGCCATGCGTTCAGCCATGCGCCGCCTCTCTGGCGTATTTATTCTCCTCACCTATGCGTGTGACCATATGTGTTACCGCGGCCGTAATTGTTGCGGCCGCTTTGTTTAACATTTTCTGATCCGTACCTCTCAGGGTTTTTGCCGTGGTGCACACTTTGTCCACCTGGCGTATAGCCTCTATAATTTGGCATGAGAGATCTCTGGTCGGAGCCATCCGCAGCTCATCCATTTTCTCTAGCTCCTTCCTCTTTCTGTTTCTGGAAAGGATAGCAGGGACAGACGAATCTTGTAGGTCCTTGATTCTCTGTTCCTCCTTCAACCTCTCTTTACGGGCAATCAGGACTTTTTTCTTCTCCTTCTCCCACTCACCCGTTGTTATTGGCCTGCCTCTTTTCTTCTCTGTATCCTTGGTGCAGAGTTTACCATCCCCATTTATGTATACTGGCGTATCCGATACTTCCAGGTCGTCGTCTTCCTCAATGGACTCTACACCGTCCATGGTGGCGTCCGGCTCTAGTCCCTGCCTATTTAATTCGGACCTTCGCATGAGTTGTTTAGCTTCTTCGCGAAGATCCACGACGTCCGTCTCCTTTTCCTGTGGAACCATGAAGACGTCGTCCACTCTGGAGTCTAGACTGGCGCCACGCTTGAGCGACCTACTAGCTCGCATCTCTCTGACGCTTTTAGGTCCTCCAGCAGACCTTTTTACTGTCCTGGATGACTGGCGACCCTTGCTATTGGAGTCTGTATTCGACTCCCGGTGGTCTTTGCCTTCCACCTTCCCACGTCCTGAGCTCGTCTTTGGTTTGTTATGCTGCATTTTTCGAAGAATCCCGCTACCCGCCACGGCTCGGGGTTGCCTCCTATGCCCCAGCCCCCTGCCAGCCCCCTGCCAGCAGCAGGGGAACTGGGACTCCAGTCCCTTACTCACCCATGAGGAGAGGGCATCAAGGCCCAGCCCCCCATGGGCTCCCACCGCTCCAACCCGGTGGGCACCGTGACGGGCGCCGCCACGCGGGGGGCCCCACGGACAGACAAGTACCGAAGGGTGTCGCACCCCACCCAAGGTCCTGCCCTCCGTGGCGACCGGCATAAAGTCCTTAACCAGGGCCGAGGTAACCTCCGCACCCTGGCTAACCTTCTACTCCGATGGCCGGGTTCGGGAGGGATGCGATCCCCGACTATCGGAGTTGCCTTACTCGCCGCCGGTCTATTTCACCCGGCGGCCAGACCTGCCGGCCTCGACCTCGGAATATGTCCGAGCGGCCCGACGGGTCTCCTTCCAGAAAAATCCCCCGGCCCCAACCTCGGAATAAGTCCGAGTGGCACGGGCGGTCTCCCACCCGGGTCGCCTGGCCCCGACCTCGGAATACGGCCCAGACGACCCTCCACACTCGGCAGACCGTGGGACCACGTCCCTGGTGTGCAACCGCCGAGTGTGGGCCTCTCCTCCGGCCAACCCAGGACCACGTCCTGGGCTGGGTCAGAAGAGGGATACCCCTCATCCCCCTCCTGCCGGAGCACCGGCGTGCAATGGAGGAAGGAAAAGGGGGCCTTCCCGTCCCTCAGCGAGACGACATCCCTGCCCGCCTCGGGAACGGGGACCTCCCTCCCCAACCACCCCGTGGTTTTTTATCGAGGTAACTTTTCTCTAGGCTGGCGGGAGGTGTAAGAACATCCCCCTAACGGTCCCGGCCAACCGGGCGTTTGCAGTCAGGGTCGCCATCCCCTACCGGCTATTGGAGCTGGGTAGCCGAAGCTAGCCGCAGACTCCTAAGAGGGTAGCCGGGCCCCCGGTATTCTGTCTGGATTTTCCTTCCCATAGGTCGGTGGGAGAGCAAGGGCTCAATCCCACACAGCCCCGACCGGCCGGGCGACTTTTATAGAGGCCGCCCACCTCGCGGGCCCTGAAAAGGGCCTCCCGGTCTCCGCCAGACAAGCGGCTGACGGAGATTACGGTGCTGCTGTGCTCGGGTACCTCGGGTTCGCAAAACCCGTATCGGGGGCGGTCCCGGGAGTCCCTAGGGACACCCGGGGGGCCGCCCCCGACCCCTGAGGGATCTTTACACACCTTGTCCCTGACCTTTCTTTCCTTGTTGATATATTTCCAAACTTCTGTCTCCGTCCTAATTCCATTCAACTCCTCCATTTCCCTTTTACTCCACTCTTCTCTCTTCTTCTCACAGAGCTCCACGAACTCTCTTTTCACCTGCAGCGCCGCGTCCTTGCTTCCGCTCCCTCTTCTCCACCTCTTCAGCTTTCTTTCTGCCTTTCTTTTCTTTCTGGTGCACTCTCTATCCCACCATTCCTTGTAACCTAGTTTCCTTTTTCTCCATCTGACCTTCTTCTCTATTACCGCCTTTCCCACCATGGCTCTTAGTTCCTCCCATTTTTCCAGCAAACCCCCTTCAGACAAACTAATCTCCTCCGTTCTTCCAGCAAAGATTCTTGTGCTTTCCTCGTCCCAGCACTGTATTATCCTCTCAACCTGTCTTTTTTCTTCCTTTCCCCCCTCCTCCTTCAAGCCTTCTTTCGACGTCCATACACTCACCAGAGGCATATGGTCTGATTCTATCTTACTCTTGACCTCAAACTCCTCTAACAAATCCCACCCCTCTGTATTAACTAACAAATAATCTATAACCGAAAATCCTCTCGCCCCAACGTATGTAAATTCTCCTTCTTCATCTCCCTGCTTTATACCGTTAGCCAGACACCATCCCTCTTCCTCTACCAATTCTAACAAACACACTCCCTCCTTACTGACCTTTTTGTCCTTAGACTTTATTCCTTCTACTACCCCATCCTTGTACACCCCCCCTTCTTCTCCAGTCCAGGCGTTAAGGTCCTCTCGAATTATCATCAGCTCTCCCGGAAGTTGCTGCTCCGGGCTAGCTATATCTTCCTTAAATTCCTCGGGACCATCCTTAGCGTAAACCGTACTAATTGCCCACTTGTGACCACCTCCTCGACCCTTCCACTTCACCAAGCCTCTCCTGCTGTCGTCAACCTCCTCCGTCATCAGTACGCCCTTTCTGTTTCCTACAATTATTCCCCTACTTTCCCTGCCTCTACTCTGCTCTCTCACCGCATATTGCACGTGCCAGTCGAACTCAGGAGGTAGATTCTTTATCCAGACTTCCCCCTCATCTTCCCTTATCCATGTCTCCTCCATACCAACGAAGTCCTGCTGTCTTATAAACTCCAAAAAGTCCACACCTTTTCCCTTAAGCCCAGCTGCATTCCAGAACCCTATCTTAATTTTTCCCCTAACTTTGTCGGGACTCGGGCTTTGCGATTCCCGCGATCTCTGCAGCAACCTTTTGGGCGTTTCCTTCTTCTGCTCTTCCCTCCTTACTCCGAAATGTCTTCTTCGTTTGCTCCAACAGCGAGACGTGTTCTCTTCTCTCAATCTACCTCCAACTGAACCATCTATCCACCAAAAAGACTCTCCTGAATCTGACATTGGTGTGCTCCCCCCATCCTTTGACTACCCTCGCAATGCCTCTAAATCTCCACTGAATTTTCTCCTCCTTGGATAGCAACTCATCCATAAAAATCGGCTCCTTCTCTAACTCCTTCTTCCTTCTTAATATCTCCATTTTTGCTGCCAGGTCCTTCACTTGAACCCCCAGTCTCCCTTCTCTTGACTCCCCTTCACACCAAGCGTCCTCCACCAAGTGGCCCAGACTAAACTTCTCCTGGAGAAACTTCTTTGCCTTTTGCAGCGGGTTTCTACCGTCCCACTTCAGGCCACAGATCCTTAAACTTTTCTTCCTTTTCTGCTCCTGATTCTCCTGCTTCCAATCCAATAACTACTGCACTTTGACTTCCAGAGCTGTCTCCTTCACTCCTGTCTTCGTCTTCTTTCCTCTCCTCACTACCTCACTCCAGGAATCTGTCCACCCATGCCCCTTCGAATTCGAAGACCGACCCCAAGTGGGAATCAGCCTCTTCTTGGTTACTACCATTCCCTCGACTGTCTTTCTCTTCTTTCTAACTCCTCGCGTCATATCTACCCCCTCTCCTCCCTGGCCTAACCACTTCTCTATGCTCCCCTTGGAGATACCCCTCTCCATCTCCAATCTTTCCCTGTTTGTTTTCCTCCCTCTCTTACCTACCCCCGCTGTAGACAAGAATCTAGTAACCGGGGTTTCCAGACTATTCCCTTCCCCATCCTCCTCACTACCTCCCATTACGCTATCCCTATCTACTACCTCGAGTGATTGGCCCGCCGCCTCACTCTGCTTCCCATTCGTCGCCGCGCTCGCATCTCCGCTACTCGCCGCTTGGCGCTCCGCATTCAGCCTCGCGGCTTCTCCTTCCAACGAGTCGCTTCTATTGTCGAGTGAACTCGGCTCGGTCCCCTCCATCTCGCTCCGCCTATTGTCTCTCTCTCTCGCTCTTAACCCTAACCTGCTCCCTTTCTCACCTCGAAATCCGTCCCTCCACTCGTGGCGCCTCCACTCTACTTTACGCTAACCCTATCGCGCGACACACACACTCTCCGCTACCCGAAGAACACACCGCTGCCAAATTTATACTCCTCTTTCCCAGCAAACAGCTCTTAATATTCTCGACATACAGCACACGCACGCACCTTCTGTCACACCTGCCAACCAAGTCCTACGAGTATATATATATATATATATGTACAAAAAAGGACATGAAAAAAGAGATTATATTTCCAAAAAATAAAAATATACTAAAAAATTTGAGAAATCTAAGAGATATGCATGTAATTAAAAATTATACAGGGTGTCCCAAAATTCGCGACTCAAAATATTATAGCAAGAAAGTTCTCAAAAAATTAAGTAAAAAAAGTTATTTGTAAATTTTTATTTCAAGCAGTAGTTTTTGAGATATAAGGGTTTAGAAGCTAGCCAATTACAGACGAGGTTTAGACGGACACCTGTCCATGAGTCGCGCGTGCGGTAGTATCAGTGCGCGCGCACTTCAGCATGCACTGGACATGACGGGCGCGGTGGACTAAAAGATTGTGTGTGTTCTCCATACGTTACCGCGCGCGATTTCATGATATTAATTTCAAATTAATGATGTTAATAAATTAGCGTTACAAATAAGAAATCTTTAAATCATTAAAATTTTAACGCTAATATTGTAGATTACAAAGAAACATTGAGATTACTGCAATTCATATTAGTACAATAACATTAATATTAAAGAAATATTAAGTGAATAAAATTTATAATTAATTATACGTTGTAATCGCATGCGCGCGCGAACAATAGTTTTTTTTATAAGTGCTGAGAGAAATAATTTCATGCAAGTTATTATTTCTTTGCTATAATTAGTCCGATCGAACTTAGCGGTTTGGCGGAAGGCTCGTTACTAATGAGACGCGAAAGGACAGTCGGCACCAGCACAGCTGATACTCTCGTTTGCTGAGGGCTTGTCCTCTTTTGATCGTTGTTAGCATGCGGATTGTGTGGTGACCTGAGCGAGTAAAACGCAAGGCCTTGCGATCAAGCAAATTAAACTTACTAAATAATACTCGTTATTTCAGCGAATTTTGAAAATACTGTCTAAATTGTTTATTTCATTTAATTGTCTTTTGCAATAATTATTTTTTTTCCTTAAACAGTAATAACATTCTCGGTAAAAACCAAAAGGATAGTTTTGTTATGTTATTATTATTAACTTTGTACAATTGTCTTTAAATGAATAAATAATACCCGGACATCTATGTCCGAACACCTTAATCATTTATAAGTATAACGCGAATTAATAACGAAGATAAAAATATTTTCTAATACTAAAGTTTTTCAAAATACAAGAATAATATTTTTATCTTTGATATTAATTTGCGTTATACTTATAAATGATAAAAATGTCCAGACATAGGTACGGGTCCGGGAATTGGTACCTTTACCTTACGTCTGTTTCATACAATACAAGAAAAGTAAATCACTGTATCTTTTCATAAATTTACTAAAATTTGAGCAATAAAAACTATTATACTTTTTTAAAATTTAATTAACAAATAATAAATTATAACTCTTTAACTAATTTCTAGAAACAAGTAATATGTTTTGTTTTAACACATAAAAATGTAGATTTCTACAATTGTTACAATAGATGCTCGAAATTTCTGCCAACTGCTTCGGTACAGGCCGTAGCTCTTAAAATAATATTATTATGCGTCGTAACATCGCTGCATCGATATTTATAATGCTTGCGTGAATTCTTGCAATTACTTCTTCTGGTTCTTTACAGTAATTTTAATATTAAATCGATATCGATTTAATTAGGGAAGGGAGAGTGAATATCTAATATTCTAATAATAGCTGTGTTTTAAGTCCGACAAATAATCGGCGCGCAGTTAATATGTTGGCAAATACGCGTATTTAAAATACATATAGAAAATAATATTAAGCTGCCTAAGATCCAAGCTTAGACCGTATGGCTATTTCCTTTGTATTGATTTACTTCTTCTGCATTACGCGGTTCGGTGATATCTTTCATGATATCCTCACAGAAAATAATCAACCGGGGTTAAATCGGGTGATCTATGCAAGTAACGAGAACACTATTTTTTGCTATATTGCAACGTACGATTTATTTCAATGCATTACCTTGCGGGTCATCTTATAGGACCGTATCGTCCTAACCAACAGTTTGGAAAGCTCCGATTTAAAATATCTCGTACTTTTCTCGTGCTATGTGCAGGACATCCATCTTGCATGAACCAAATTCTTTGACGGATATGTAATGGTACTTTTTCCAATAATTCTGGTAAAACATTTTGTGGAAATAATGCATAATTTTGACCCTGCAACATATATTTACACAAAAGTTACTTTTAATTGTAACACGTTTGAAGGTAACATCTCACATGTTTCGCTTACATTGAGATAATCCGGAAACAAATACGATCTTTTCGACTACGATTCCTGCCCAAATGTTTATCTTCCAGCGGTGTTGATATGTGCGATTCCGTATTTCATATGGATTTTTATCGGACCAATAATGCCAATTGTGCGCATTGAACATGTCTTCTCTTGTAAATAGTGGTTCATCGGTCCAAAGCATGTAATTCAAAAAAGTGTTGTCAGCTTCCACTTTATTTAAAAGCCACTGACAAAAGTACACACGTTCCGCATAATCCTGAGGTAGTAATCCTTGCACTCTTCTGTAATGATACGGATTCATATTTTCTGTCTTTAGAACTCTCTGCACTGTCATTCTGCTCAAGTCCAATTGACGGCTCATTCTTCGTATACTTGTTGTTGGATTTTGTGTTACTATTTGCAAAATGCGCTCTTTGTTATGCACATTTCTAGCTAATCTATTTCTGCCTGCGTCAGTACATGGAGCAGGCATGACACAACCATTTTCGCGCATTCTTTGATCCAAACGTAAAAATACCTTATACGTTGGATGTTGTCTTCCTGGATATAATTGCGAATATGTATAGTTCTTCAGCACGACGAGCTCGGCCACGCCATTGTCAAAAATCATGTACATGTCACAATATTCGTTTAGTCTACATATTTGCCATTTTCTCATAAAAATTACTGCTTTTACTGTGCGCCTGTCCTCTTACTGTCTTCTTCTTATCAATGCAAAGAATAAATATAACAAAACACTCATAAACAAAAAAAAACAAGAAACTTGTTGACAGTTGCTAAGATATTTATCTTAGCAACTGTCAACAAGTTTCGGCAATTAAGCGAGACGTTAGTACGTTATACAGCAAGAGTAATTTTTGTGAGAAAATGGCATATAGACTAAACGAATATTGTGACATGTACATGATTTTTGGACAATCCCGTGGCCGAGCTCGTGCTGCAGAACTATATTCGCAATTATATCCAGAAAGACAACATCCAACGTATAAGGTATTTTTACGTTTGGATCAGAGAATGCGCGAAAATGGTTGTGTCATGCCTGCTCCACGTATTGACGCAGGCAGAAATAGATTAGCTAGAAATGTGCATAACGAAGAGCGCATTTTGCAAATGGTAACACAAAATCCGACAACAAGTATACGAAGAATGAGCCATCAATTGAACTTGAGCAGAATGACAGTGCAGAGAGTTCTAAAGACAGAAAATATGCATCCGTATCATTATAGAAGAGTGCAAGGATTACTACCTCAGGATTATGCGGAACGTGTGCAGTTTTGTCAGTGGCTTTTAAATAAAGTGGAAGCTGACAACACTTTTTTGAATTACATGCTTTGGACCGATGAATCACTATTTACAAGAGAAGGCATGTTCAATTCGCACAATTGGCATTATTGGTCTGATGAAAATCCATATGAAATACGGAATCGCGCATATCAACACCGCTGGAAGGTAAACATTTGGGCAGGAATCGTAGGCGAAAAAATCGTGGGACCATATTTGTTTCCGGATTATCTCAATGTAAGTGAAACATGTGAGATGTTACCTTCAAATATGTTACAAAGTAACTTTTATGTAAATATGTTGCAGGGTCAAAATTATGCATTATTTTTACAAAATGTTTTACCAGAATTACTGGAAAAAGTACCACTACATATCCGTCAAAGGATGTGGTTCATGCAAGATGGATGTCCTGCACATAGCACGAGAAGAGTACGAGATATTTTGAATCAGAGCTTTCCAAACCGTTGGTTAGGACGATACGGTCCTATAAGATGGCCCGCAAGGTAATGCATTGAAATAAATTGTACGTTGCAATATAGCAAAAAATAATGTTCTCGTTACTATTTGCATAGATCTCCCGATTTAACCCCGGTTGATTTTTTCCTGTGGGGATATATGAAAGATGTTATATATATCACCGAACCGCGTAATCCAGAAGAAGTAATTGCAAGAATTCACGCAAGCATAATAAATATCGATGCAGCAATGTTACAACGCATCCGTAATAATATTATTATAAGAGCTACGGCCTGTATCGAAGCAGGTGGCAGAAATTTCGAGCATCTATTATAATAATTGTAGAAATCTACATTTTTTTGTGTTAAAATAAAACAGATTACTTGTTCCTAGAAATTAGTTAACGAGTTATAATTTCTTATTTGTTAAGTAAATTAGAAAAAAGTATAATAATTTTTATTGCTCTAATTTTAGTAAAATAAAAAAATACAATAATTTACTTTTCTTGTAATGTATGGGATAGACGTATTTATTTATTTAAAGACAGTTGTACAAAGTTAATAATAATAAGATAACGAAACTATCCTTTTGGTTTTTACCGAGAATGTTATTACTGTTAGGGAAAGAAAATAATTATTGCAAAAGACACATATAAATGAAATAAACAATTTAGACAATATTTGCAAAATTTGCTGAAATAACGAGTATCATTTAGTAAGTTTAATTCGCTTGATTGCAAGGCCTTGCGCTTTACTCAGGTCACCACATGATCCGCATGTTAACAACGATCAAAAAAGGACAAGCCCTCAGCAAACGAGAGTATCAGCTGTGCTTGTGCCGACTGTCCTCCTGCGTCTCATTAGTACCGAGCTTTCCGCCAAACCGCTAAGTTCGATCAAACTAATTATAGCAAAGAAGTAATAACTTGCATGAAATTATTTCTCTCAGCACTTATAAAAAAAACTATTGCTCGCGCGCGTATGCGATTACAACTTATAATTAATTATAAATCTTATTTACTCAATATTTCCTTAATATTAATGTTATTGTACTAATATGAATTGTAGTAATCCCAATGTTTCTTTGTAATCTACAATATTAGTGTTAAAATTTTAATGATTTAAAGATTTCTTATTTGTAACGCTTATTAATTAACATTATTAATTTGAAATCAATATCATGAAATCGCGCGCGGTAACGTATGGAGAACATACACAATCTTTTGTCCACCGCGCCCGTCATGCCAGTGCATGCTGAAGTGCGCGGGCACTAATACTACCGCACGCGCGACTCATGGACAGATGTCCGTCTAAACCTAGTCTGTAATTGGCTAGCTTTAAACCCTTATATCTCAAAAACTACTGTTTGAAATAAAAATTTACAAATAACTTTTTTACTTAATTTTTTGAGAACTTTCTTGCTATAATATTTTGAGTCACGAATTTTGGGACACCCTGTATAATTACATATTTTATTACAAAAATTTACAATAACTGAGAAATAAGATCTCTTTTTTCTGCTCCGTTTATAAATGCATTTTCGCTATTAATTTCCATTTCTATTGGATCAAATGCCATAGGTTCATCTCCATTTTCTATACATATGTTATGTAAGATACAACAAGCAATAATAATCAAGGGTATCATTTCCGTATTGTACATATAAACATATCGTAATTTTCTAAATCTTCCTTTTAACATTCTAAATGCACGTTCGATAACTACATGTGTTTTTGACAATTTTGTGTTAGTTTCTTTGTAGACGGTTTAAATGACCATTATCTCGATAAGGAGTTAAAATATATTTTGACAAAGGATATGCTGAATCAGCTAATAGATGGTATTGATTTTGAAAGTATCTATTTTCATCCTGTGTTATTAATTCCTTAATATCGCTTAAACGCCAAACTCTTGCGTCATAAACACTACCGTAAAAACATCTATAAACCTTAATTTATAATCACAAATCCCTTGTAACACTAATGAACGGTAACCTTTGCGGTTAATATAAGGGTTGGTTTATAATAGCCGTAACCGTTAACTTAGGCTGGTGCCGTAAAAGTTGGAAGATAGGAAACCCGTACTACCGTTTATAATGGTTGGCAATAATCTGTTATTTTTGGCCGTAACCGAAAAGTTGACTCAACTTTATCTTTACCGGCCTACGGCCAGTGAAAGCAACGGAAAATAAGTGAAATCCATCAAGGGAATCAAAAGAAAGGAATCACACATAACCTTTTGACATACGTGATATAGTGATGAATGTACAAATAAATGACGTGGATTTAATTTTCTGGGTCGAACAATTTCGGCATTTATACGACAAGAAAGAAAAAGATTATAAGAACAGAAATGTCGTAGAAAACTCTTGGCAATTTATTGGTAACAAATTGAATGCATCAAGTGAGTATATTACAATATATTTGATAAATATTAATTATCATAGAAATACTAACATCAAAGTTTTTCCTAAATTTCTGTTTGTTTTGTATACGCAAATAAAAAGTTAGGTTATTTTGTTGGAGAAGATATAGAAAGTTTGAATTCTGATAAATGACTGGTTTTAAATCACATTTATAACATTTTTAATTAAAATTTAAAAAGATAAGCTAGAGAGCCCACGTTTGTTATTGTTTTTTCTTAATAATATACATTATACGAATTAATAACTGTCGTAGGCTCTCTAGCTCCTTATCTTTTTAAATTTTAATTAATTGAGCCTTTTCAACATATTTTTTTTTGTCATTTTCAATTAGTTGAAGTACGCTGAATATATGTCTCATACAAAATTACATAAATACAGATATACTTGATGGAATACAGTATTAAATAATTATAAATGTTATTTAGGTTCTGAATGTAGAGATCGCTGGATTGCCTTGCGGAATCGATTTTCAAAAGAACGATGCAAATTAATACGATCAGGATCAGGAGCATCGGATCAGAAAGAATGGCCATTAATGAAAATTTGGCATAATAACTAGCCTATGTTCCGGACTTATAGGCTCACGTCTGCTCCACTTTACTAATTTGTGTTGTATAAGTCCTAACAATTTGTAGAAATTGATCTGCGACATTCTTGTATATTTAATAAATTGTTCATTATCTACTGTCGCCATGTCTTTAAATAAATTGTGAAAATATCCTGTGTCCTTCCTTTTTTGATTAATTGGACGTACACTCCAACGGCGTTTTCTCCTTATTCTTTTCATCAACGGTGCGTCTTCATATGCAGTGTATGCTAGCCCCAGAATTGAAAAAAACATTCCACACACAATAATTTCAGATAAATCCATCGTTTCTGTGTTCGACAAATCCATTGTTTCAATTTAAATTTATTTATATAAAAAAATATGACTTTTACAGGTTATGCGTTTTACGTTGTGACTGCGACCGTAACCGCAGCGGCGTACTGACTATTATAAACCGCCCCTTTACAGATTACGGTAACGGCCTCTACGGCACCAGCCTAAGTTAACGGTTACGGCTATTATAAACCAACCCTAATTGTCAGAATTTTCTATGGGTGCACTTATAGCTATATGGGAGCCATCAATTGCTCCAATTACTCCAGGAAAACCACTTAATGCACGAAATTCTCTTTCAAAGTTAATCATTTCATAAGGTTCAGGCCATTTAATATATGTATGAACATCTTCAATTAGTAGCATCGCAACCTCAAATACAGAATTCCAAACGGTGTTCTTACATACACCAAATCTATCTGCTACCGATCTGTAACAAAAATTGTACATATATTACGGTTTACATGTATATAATTATTTAAAATCTGAATTTTTATTAAAAGTAAAATTTTGTTGCTTTTATACAATATATAAACACACACAAATCTGAAAGACAAGAAAATTATAATAATTTAAGCTTTTCATTGCTAATACAATTTAAGTGACTTTAACTAGGAAATAATGAGATTAAAATAGGACTTAATAAGGGTGTTTTAAAAACATCTTAATATAAAATACAAAAAATATTAAAAAATTCGGAATTTTTATTTAAAAAACCAAAATCGTCCTTAATTAAAACTTTAACAATTTTACACAAAAGCAATCTAAGGTCGCTAGATTATTTCTTCTTGAAAGCTGTAAAACTTTTGTTAAAAATATTTTTAAAAATAAAAACTCGATAAAAACTTAAAGGCAAACAAAAGTTTAATGAAAGAAAAACATAAGAGTGGTTTGGTCAAAAGCACTTGGATATAAGTTTTTAATATGAAACATACTAACATACCAACCTGTAAAAAACATACTAACCTGTAAACTTCCTGATTTCCGAGGACCCATAAGGTAATAGCTATTTGTTTATGAGGAGACATTTTCTCAGCACCCCGGTCACGGTGAAGACGTCCTCCAAGGCTTTGTATCAATCTTTCATACGTAGTTTTTTCTAGTCGAAAATGTGATTTGAAATCTATTTGAACAATAATGAAGTTCACATTTAATGTAAGTTCAGTTCAAACTGTCAAAGTGAATAGACGTGTTTGTTTATCGCTCTGCCTATTTACATATATACCGTATATATATATAGTCGCTTTACTGTCACTTTATTATTTAAAAATGACAACCGTTGAAAAGAAATTGTGCAAGGGCTGTGGTACGACAGTTGCTAGGCCGATTACATGCAGTATTTGTGACACTGCGTCTCATCCGGGCTGCATCCTTCGCTCGGGCCATCCTTATGCTGACAACAAGTTTCTTCTTGTAATCTGGCCTCTGCTGATCTCTCTGACACCCTGGTTGCCAAGCTTAAGAATATGATTCGAGCGGAGTTTGCAAGCTTCCGCGAGGAGTTCTTGGGGATGTACCGTGCTGATATAGAGAAGATTTCAACCAAAGTTCAAGCACTTAGCGATAGGGTCACCGAAATGGAAAATTTGCTACCCCCGTCTCCTACTGACCATGAAGAACTAATGGCTGAAATCTCTGAGAGAGAAAGAAGATCCACGAATTTGATTTTTTATAATCTCGAGGAATTGAATACTCCCTCTTCTTCTCCAAATTCGGGCCGACCGAGTGACTTGGTAATAGCTGAGAAAATTGTTCGCAAGATACGGCCATCAAGCCCTCCCCGTATCAGAACTGTGAGGCTTGGTAAAATCTAACAAGGTCAAATTAGACCCCTACGAGTCTCGTTTCCATCGAAAACTGACGCCATGGATATTTTAAAGAGGAAGAATTCTTATTCGGGACCAGCCGTTATCAAGCAAGACCTGACACTGAGACAGAGGGACCACCTTCGAGTATTAAAAGAGCAACTGGAATCTCTCAGGAATTCAGGAGTTACCGACAAGACAATTAAATTTCATAATGGCATACAAAAATTGTCGGAATGCGTCTAAATTGGGATTGTCCCGATTGCGCACATTACAAATCGGACACGACAATATTTCCCGATCGGACACATTCCCGATCGGACACGGTGCTGATTAGACACAGTTACTATCGGACACGGTGTCGATCGGACACGGTGCCGTTCGGACACGGTGCCGATCGGACACGGTGCCGTTCGGACACGGTGCCGATTGGACACAATCCCGATCGGACACAGTTACTATCGGACACATTTAGTTGCATTCGAACACGGTGTCGATCGGACACGGTTACTATCGGACACATTTAGTTGCATTCGGACACGGTGTCGATTGCACACGGTGCCGATTGCACACGGTGCCGATTGCACACGGTGGCGATTGCACACGGTGGCGTTTGCACACGGTGCCGATTGCACACGGTGGCGATTGCACACGGTGGCGATTGCACACGGTGGCGATTGCACACGGTGCCGATTGCACACGGTGGCGATTGCACACGGTGCCGATTGCACACGGTGTCGATTGCACACGGTGGCGTTTGCACACGGTGCCGATTGCACACGGTGGCGATTGCACACGGTGGCGATTGCACACGGTGCCGATTGCACACGGTGTCGATTGCACACGGTGTCGATTGCACACGGTGGCGTTTGCACACGGTGCCGATTGCACACGGTGGCGATTGCACACGGTGGCCATTGCACACGGTGCCGATTGCACACGGTGTCGATTGCACACGGTGTCGATTGCACACGGTGTCGATTGCACACGGTGTCGATTGCACACAGTGGCGATTGCACACGGTGTCGATCGGACACGGTGCCGTTCGGAAACGGTGCCAATCGGACGCGGTATCGATCGGACACGGTGCCGTTTGGACACGGTCACGTTTGGAAATAAAATACGAAAGTTTATGTATATGTTCGAGATTGTTAAAACAATAATAAAGTAAAAAACTATAGCATTACGCGAGGTTAAAAAATCTGTCATCGTATTATGTATTTATATCAAGAGTATGCGCGGAGCGAGACCGACCGTGACTCTTTACGAGTTGCGAGTACTCGAGATGTTGAGATAAATTATTTACGGATAGCACATTAAGCGGTAGTCAGAGCTACAAATCTATATAAGGATACGTATTATACTGTAATATCGTGTACGTACTTCAAGTATGAAGTCGATTGACATATTTCCTAACCTCAAACCGTCCTCTCATTAGAGTGCTTTATTATTGTTTTACAGTCTCGAACAGTATATAAAATGTCGAAATATTTTTCTCTTTTAGTCAAAGTGGCGTTAAATGAATATACTTTTGTCAAATAAAAGATAAGTTGTTTATCTTAATAATTTAAAGTTAATTCTTCTTCATACATAATAAGATACACTAGTGTTACTTATTAATAATCTGAGATTGCAGTTTATTGATTTACAGCAATGTTTTAGCAATTATTTGATAGAGATTTAGCTCCCTTTTCTTTCAGTGGCGCAACAGAAAATTATTTTACTGTCAGAAATGACGTATCTCTGTATCTACGCAATGCACAGGCATACTGTAAAGGCATGCATTTACAGTGTGGACTCCAATTTGAAATGTGAACATTATTTGCTGTTTGCTAACCTTTATTGTAGTATGTTTAGCAGCTGGTAATGGTACATATTATTGTTGACAACATTTGTACTAAAATTACTTGTGTACGAAATTCTAATTTCTAATGTTTTTAATTTTGATTATTAAGTATCAATTTTCTTCAACTTTGTAGGAGCTGGGGATGAGATATTCTGTGCATCTATAGTAATTACATAGGCCTGGAATATCCTCAGATATCTAAGAAAAAATCCATTTACAAACCACGAGATTCCGTTAAGCGAGAGTTGATTATTATTGTCTCCGTTTTCAGAATCTTGTGAAATGTTATGGAATTATCTACTGTGATTAACTTAGTTGCTGTGTTCATCATGGAAGGATCAATGTGCTTCTAGTTTTTACACATGTTTGCAGAATGTATAAAACATTTATATTTTTAGGCAGGTAATAACTGTGTATACTTTATTAATAATCTTTAACGAATTATCTACAGAATGCAGCGTAATATATTTATCTATATCGTGGTATTTAAATAATGTATGTGTCGTGCATGTTATGAGCATATTCTCACAAATACATAAATTGGTAAGTAAAATTTGGTAAAATTAAGCTTATAGTTATAGTTGTAATATATATATTATATATAATATTGCTTTCCGATAGCGACATGTTAAAACATACATTTTACTTCGAATCGTATATATACACTATCTTACGATCAAACATAATGCCATTCTACAAACTTCTTTCAAGATAAAGGATTGCTTTCCAAAAACATCCAAAGGCTACAAAGATGTATGATACATGAATGTTGATACTTCTATATATTACGTTCCACAGGATTCTAGTAAAGGATATAATCATAAACTCCCGCCTAACAGACTCTCGTACATTGTAAGTGAATTTTCTTTTGATACCTAAAAACATTTGATAGCTTACCCTACAAATTACTACGGACGCATAGGATATGTTTTCAGCTTCTTCAAGTATAAAATAGATATTTAACAATCTTAATTCAAAGCATTGCGTTAGAATTGTACAATATCTTATTAAAATCCAGTAAACAGCAAATAATCTTGAAATTAAAAATCAGTGTTCTAATCACATCTCTCTGAAAGCACCGATGCATAATGTTATATTAATAAATTTAGATGCACTAAATAACACTTACTTAAATTGTGATGTATCTAATTACATATAAAATGTGAATTTAAAGGGCCAAAAAATCCATAGTTTGCTTTATTATACATATAAATGCATTCGTAAATATGGTATTGCAGATAGGAATTGTATATTATTAAGCTTTTTAAGTAAAATATTTGTGACGCATGTAATGCAGTATATAATATTTATATGTATTAAATACTATTTTCTGACACATATATGAACTTAATAGCAACATAAACATTTAATCAATCTTTTATTATACACATTGACAGTACAGAATTATTGCTTCTTGAATAAACACGGAAATTTTTAATAGAGCGACGATGATATTGTCATACATCATTGTCATACATGATTTTAATAGTGGAGACAATAATGTTGAACTTTATGGAATAGTATCATCAACATCCATTAGTAAAATTAATGTGTTTATTGAAGAAACGATGATTCTGTATTGTCAACATGCATGATAGATTGATTAAATGCCTATATTGCTCTTCAGTCAATGTATGTACTAGAAAATAGTATTTTAGCATTAATACTCAAAATCCTGAATACTGTGTTACCTGCATGGCACAAATAATTTATTTAAAGAGTCTAATATATAATATATAATTCCTATCTGCTTACGAACTTTTGACCTTTTAAATTCCGTTAATAAATAATTACATACATTAGTATTTTGAATATGTGTTATTTGCTGCATCCAAATACGTTTTATTAATAGAAGGTTATGCATCAGTTATAAAAGAGATGCACTTACAGTGTAAGATGTTGTGTTTTTAATCTCAAGATTATTTGCTGTATATACAGGGTGTACCTAAACTGGCGATAAATATTTTAATGACAAATACTTTGTAACATTTTAAGACAAAAATTCTAATACGAAAATGCCGAGGCTATAATAGTTTTCAAATGAGAGAAGTTTAAAGATAACGAATGAGAAGGTTAGATTTTCGCGCGCTCAGGGATGGTAACATGGCCAATGATAAAGGTGCTTTCATGAATCGAATGCCTTTGAGTAATGTGAAATTATGGTAAAGAAATTCAAATGTTTTATTAAGGGGTAAGGCCACCCTGGGCGTCAAAAAGAAAAGGTCAATTTCGGGATTTTTTTTAAAGAGTATAGTAAATGTTATCGAATTTTCGTCAAAAGTACTTTATAAAACTTGCCTTGAGGTACAAAAATAAATTTTTTCAAAAATTTTTATTAAAAAATGGCGGCTCCAGAACCAGGCTCCGACGACGCCTGTATATAAACGGGCGGACAGAAATCTCCTTCAGATTTGCACCTGGAACAAAAACCCAAAATTTTTCTTTTAATAGATACCCTAAACTAGTGCACCACGTAGGGATTTTTTCGATATCTTATAAACTTTGTTTTTTATAAACAATTAATGACAAAATTTTTACGTGAAAAAATGAATTTTGGGTTCATATGCTCACCATTTTCCGAAAAAACAGTATTTTCAAATTTCCCTACGTGGTGCACTAGTTTAGGGTATCTATTAAAAGAAAAATTTTGGGTTTTTGTTCCAGGTGCAAATCTGAAGGAGATTTCTGTCCGCCCGTTTATATACAGGCGTCGTCGGAGCCTGCTTCTGGAGCCGCCATTTTTTAATAAAAATTTTTGAAAAAATTTATTTTTGTACCTTAAGGCAAGTTTTATAAAGTACTTTTGACGAAAATTCGATAACATTTACTATACTCTTTAAAAAAAATCCCGAAATTGACCTTTTCTTTTTGACGCCCAGGGTGGCCTTACCCCTTAAGAAACTATTTTTGTTTGTCCGTAATAAATATGTATTATTTATTTAGATTGGACCTTTCGAAATGCCGCGGGTACTTAATAGTGTCACATATAACGAGTTTTTAAATAATCATTTACCACAATTTCTCGAAAATGTACCGTTAAATATACGACAACGAATGGTATTTCAACAAGATGGAGCCCCACCTCATAATGCTGTAGTTGTGCGGCGAACATTAAATGACAAGTTCCCCGAAAGGTGGATTGGACGCAATGGTCCTATAAATTGGCCGGCTCGATCGCCTGATCTAACGCCGTTAGATTTCTTTTTGTGGGGCCATGTTAAGGAATACATTTATAAAGAAGAAATCGAAAATCGAGTGGAATTGCAAGACAAAATCATCGAAGCATTTGCAACCATTACGCCACAAATGATTTTAAATGCAACAACGAGTTTGTTACGACGTGCACGATTGTGCATCGAATGTGACGGTGGACACTTCGAACACCTTTTATAAATAGAGGTATCATCTTTATACTATTAATTTGCTACTGGTTTTGAGCGAGAAAATTATGAACGGTTCATGACTAATGCTAACGTTTTTCACAGATATTTTGTTGGATTTGAGCGGTGAGCGTTTGGACCGCAAAATGGACTTCATGTACATATTAGTTAATTTTATTAATTCACACGTTTTGTATTTTTAATTTTATTAGTTCATAAGTTTTGTATTTTAGTTTTTATTAATTCACACATTTTGTAATTTTAATTCAATTTAAAATTTTTCTTTCTATTGTCTCTATTTAATAATAAATCACTTACTCACTCCATTGATGTAAATAAATCAATTTTAACATTAAAAAGGAAGCTTATAGTAATTTACGTCGTAAAAAAATATTTTGAAAAAATTATTTAAAAATTATTTTGTGGGTTTTGATGAAGTACGCTTGTTTTGATTTATTTTACGTTAATTCTTTCTATTTTATTTCATTATGTTAACTTCTTTCTTTTCTAAACACCTAAGATTTTATTACGATTTTTAAGAAAGAGTATGAAGAGTGTCTAGACTTGTATCAGAATTGAATAAATAATCGGTATTAATAATTTTATCGACAAATTTAATCAAAAGTTGGAACAGAAATGATTTCATCGATTTGATCAATTTTCATCGCGGAGATTTATTACCATCATATGAATTAACCAAATAAATATGACATAATAACACATATCATGGATATATTGAATTATTGAATAAAGAATTTATTACGGACAAACAAAAATAGTTTCTTAATAAAACATTTGAATTTCTTTACAATAATTTCACATTACTCAAAGGCATTCGATTCATGAAAGCACCTTTATCATTGGCCATGTTACCATCCCTGAGCGCGCGAAAATCTAACCTTCTCATTCGTTATCTTTAAACTTCTCTTATTTGAAAACTATTATAGCCTCGGCATTTTTGTATTAGAATTTTTGTCTTAAAATGTTACAAAGTATTTGTCATTAAAATATTTATCGCCAGTTTAGGTACACCCTGTATATAGAATGCACGAGAATTTTTTACACGACAATTCATGATCACGTATCCTCTATTAGAATCCTGTGGAACGTTATGGGAGCATCAACATACATCCATGTAGCGTTTGAAAGTTTTAAAAAATCAGTCCTTTATCCTGAAAGAACATTTGCAGAATAGCATTTAATATTTGTGGAATGTTATGGGAATGTCAACATATATCCGTGTAGCCTATGGAGGTTTTAGAAAACTAGTCCTTTATCCTGAAGGAATATTTGTAGACTGGCTTTTATGTTATATTACTATAGATAATATATACGAATCAAAGTAAAATACATATTTTAACATGTGGCAATTGGAAAGCAATATTATGTATAATATATGTGTTACAAAACTATGACTAGAAGCTTAATTTAATCAAATTTTACTTACCAATTTAGATATTTGTGAGAATACGCTGGTAACAGACATGACACATACATTATTTAAATACCGCAATACAGATAATACATTATATACTGCATTCTGTGGATAAATCATTAAGATTATATTAAAGATTATTTTAAAGTGTACAGACACATATACAGATATTACCTGGCTAAGAATATAAATGATATGTATTCTGCAACATGTGTTGACACTAGAAGTGCATTGATCCTTCGATAAATACAGCAACTAAATTAGTGACAGTGGATGATTCCATAACATTTCACAAGATTCTGAAAGCGGAGACAATAATAATGAACTCTTGCTTAACAGAATCTCATGGTTTGTAAATGGATTTTTGTTTAATATCTAAAGACATCCGAGACCTGCTGTGTAATTACTATAGATGCACAGGACATCTCATCCCCAGCTCCTATATAAAAGTTGCAAAAAATTGATACTTAATAATCTAAATTAAAAACATTATAAATTTTGTATACAAGTAATTGTAGTAAAAATGTTGTCAACAACAGTACGTACCATTACCAGCAACTAAACATATCTCATTAAAGGTTAGCAAACAGAAAATAATGTTCAAATTTGAAATTAGAATCCACACTGTAAATGCATGCTTTTATGATACTCCTGTGTATTGCGTAGATACAGAGATACGTCGTTTCTCACAGTAAAATAATTATCTGTTGTGCCACTGAAAGAAAAGGAAGCTAATTAACTATTAAATTGTTACTAAGGCATTGCTATAAGTCAATAAACTGCAATCTCAGATTATTAATAAGTAACACTAGTGTATCTTATTATGTATGAAGAAGAATTAACTCTAAATTATTAAGATAAACAACTTATCTTTTATTTGACAAAAGTATACTCATTTAACGCCACTTTGACTAAAAGAGAAAAATATTTCGACATTTTATATACTGTTCGAGACTGTAAAACAATAATAAAGCACTCTAATGAGAGGACGGTTTGAGGTTAGGAAATATGTCAATCGACTTCATACTTGAAGTACGTACACGATATTACAGTATAATACGTATCCTTATATAGATTTGTAGCTCTGACTACCGCTTAATGTGCTATCCGTTGTCACGGCTTTTTGCACGCGGGCGCAAGCCGGATCAAAAGGGGACGGTAGAGAGTCAGGTGTCAGGCCTCTCAAATTGGTCCCTCGCACGAAATCTCTTGACTCGCGATATAGACTATTGGGCGCCAGACGCGCCAGATCGCGTCCACTAAATACAACGATTCTCTAATTATTTGTCACGACAACTCACGGCTTCAATTCTCAAAATTCGTCAAACGCAATTACTGAATCACGAAAGCTTAACGGAATTATTCGTGCGAAGGCCGACCAGCTCGACCTAACGGTAGAGGGGCAGGGCAAGGCAGGGCAGTGCAAGAGGACGACGGGATAACGGCTAAATAATTCGCCACATGTAGAATATAATAAAAATAGATGATCGTTTATCACTAATATCTGGTAATGAAATTGGTGAAACAGTGGTTTAATAATAGTAATTTTAATAATAATTTTTAAATTGATCCGTGGAATAAGAACAAAGTTGAGTGAGGCAATCGCCTCCGCCTATCGAACTGTAATCAAGTTCGTTTACAAAAACTAAATAAAAAAACGCGGAGTAATATCAAGCGCGAGCGTACGCGATGAGTAACCCGCGACAACGAGTAACGTAAGATCAGACGGAAAATATATTGGAATTTATGAAACTGTTGAGTGACTAAATTATAATGATCTCTGGATCGTTACGGAACAAACCAAGAACTAAACAATGAGATCTAAATGACATCCGCGATATCTCTCGCAATCAAAACGTAATTCGGCAAATAATACAATTAATAACGCCACCAACGTCGACGATCAAGTATAATTTCTGCGTGTGCCAAACGAGGCGCGACAACGTACTCTTGCGAGATTACAACTCGCCCAAGAAACAGATAATCACGCTGGGATCGCAATAAATCACTATCAATCAGACTCGGAGATTCAGCTCCGGTCTACTTGGTTCTGTTCTGTCGTCAGTGGTTTTTACGCCGTTCGGCGTGAGCTCTTCGCATGCGCGACGCAATTACCGGGCGCAATAAAGCACGCCAATCAGCAAAATATTCCGTAACTTAACAATAACGCGAGAAAAGATTCGGGATAACGCGAACAATAGTCAAGATAACGCAACGAATAAATCAGGGTAACGCAGTATTAATATTCCGACTCAGATAATGCCAATGAATAATATCCGGACGCGAATCTAATACAAAATATCAAACGCGAATAATAACGCAACACTAATACGCGGCAGCAAACAACGCAAACATAATATTCTTAGTATCGCAATTGATAATTATCGCAATTAAGATCGCCAGTCATAATACTAAACAATGTCGCAAATAATAACACAATAATATTGGAAATAATCCAAAGTGCGCGAGATCATATTCGGACGCGACTCTGATACGCGAGAATATCGAACGCGAACAATAGCGCAAAACAAATACGCGGCAGCGAGAAACACAAGATACTAGAAAAACGATATAAACAGTAACGCGGAAGAATATTGCAAATAATAACGCGAAGAAAGATCGCAAATAATAACGTCAACTGACTACAACTAATATCGCGAGATCCTATTACGAATAATAACGTCGATTATTATCTCAACTAGTAACGCAAACTAAGATCTCTAACGGTTACGCAAAATAGTCTCATGATTAATAACGCTGAACAATAGCGACTAATAACGTAAAAGAATCTCACACACAATAACGCGAAATAATATCGCGACTACTAACGCATAATAATAACACAAATAAGTAATGCAAAATAATAACACAAACAATAACGCGAAATACTACAGCGACTAATAACGCCAAATAATCACGAATAATAACGCGAGATAATATCCCGACGAATAACGCAATATAATATCGCGAGACGAGATCGCCAGTAATACGATGTGGTAGCGTCGCGAATAATATCTTCAGAACGCGGCACGGAAATAATACGCAGCGAACAACATGCAAAAACACGCGGTATGCGGGCGCGACGCGACTCGCACGCTGGGGCGCGGCGGCGGAGGCGCGAGCGCGAACGCCGGTACGACTCGGGACGGCACTACGCAATCGAAAACGCCAAAAAGGGTCGAACTCACAACGGAACGCGAGCAGATACGAGTCCACGTCACACTCAACGCGCACTCGAAGTCGGTCGTAAGAACGCCGGACTCCACACGGTACGCGAGCAGATACGAAGTTACGCCACACTCAACGCGAACCCGAGGACGTACACCATACACGAATCTAATACGCGGCCACTCCCGCACGCCGTCCGCGCGAACGCGAGGCCTCGACCTTCGACCCCGCCGAAGGTTGCCGCACACGCCCGCGATCACGATCTCCAAGGGGGGGTCGTTATGCGACGCGAATCCGCGACGCCCTAATCCCGCACACACAAAGCTCGCGCGATCGCCAAGGGGGCTCTCCGCGCTCGATGCCGATCGCTACCGCGTAATCACCAATTACTCGCTACGCCGTGCACGGCGAGCGGACACCAAAATTCACGAAAGCGGCACTAACGCGAGTCGGCACGAAACGCGAACGCGACCCGACGGCTTTTCCGTGGCTGCACACAAAATAAACTCGGGGCAACCTCACCGGCAGCTGACTTGGTCTCCTCGACGTCACCGCTTCCTCGGGGCGCCTGCACGGACCGGAACTGGCCTCTCACTTCCACCGGCACGGCAGCACAGAAAACGCGATAGAAAAACGTGCGTACTCGTCGAGAGGGCGAACCGAAAGAGATCGTCCCTTCGGCCGCTCGATTGCGGATCGACGACGCGCCCCACCCCGGGGGTGCGTACGTCTGTGGCGCGATAGCGCGGGCCAATCGGGATCGATCCCGCAAGTACGCCGCGACAATTCGCGTAACGTAATCTCGCGTGATCCGTCGCGGGGTGCCTCGCGACTCCGCGATGATTGATCGATGGGGTGATCGGTGAAAGCGGGTCGGGTGCCCCGGTTCGCCTCACGGCCTCTCCGCCGCGGGGGCGTCCTTCCCCGCGACTTCCCGGTCGGAGTCGTGACCGTCTTAGCGATTACGCCGCTTCACGGCGTAACGCTGTCGTGGCGGGGTCGTTCCGCCCTCCCGCATCCAGAACGCCGGGACTGCTTCCGCTTTCACGCCTGGATCACACGGGCGAGTCTTCCTCCGCGCTCCCCTGTGCGTGGCCCGCGATCATTCTTCCTCTCCGCACGGCCGAATTCCGGAGCGTCCTGCGCCCCGCGCACTGCTCCTCTTTCCCGATGCTCGCAAGGTCGCCGCCGATGATGTTCTCGTCGGTGGATTCCGGCGAGGTGCCGCGATTACAAAAAATAATAACAAAAAAAAGATAATTAATACGCTATCAGTTAACGACGAGGCCCCCTGGAGATTTCGCGCTGCTCTTCCGGCTCGCCCCCGAGCACAATTCCGCGCCCCGTGGCGGCGGCGGGGACGCTGCAACGTGCAGCGGAGCTGCCACGTCACACCGTAAATAATTTATCTCAACATCTCGAGTACTCGCAACTCGTAAAGAGTCACGGTCGGTCTCGCTCCGCGCATACTCTTGATATAAATACATAATACGATGACAGATTTTTTAACCTCGCGTAATGCTATAGTTTTTTACTTTATTATTGTTTTAACAATCTCGAACATATACATAAACTTTCGTATTTTATTTCCAAACGTGACCGTGTCCAAACGGCACCGTGTCCGATCGATACCGTGTCCGATTGGTACCGTGTCCGAACGGCACCGTGTCCGATCGACACCGTGTGCAATCGCCACTGTGTGCAATCGCCACTGTGTGCAATCGACACCGTGTGCAATCGACACCGTGTGCAATCGGCACCGTGTGCAATCGCCACCGTAGCAATCGCCACCGTGTGCAATCGCCACCGTGTGCAATCGCCATCGTGTGCAATCGGCACCGTGTGCAAACGCCACCGTGTGCAATCGACACCGTGTGCAATCGACACCGTGTGCAATCGGCACCGTGTGCAATCGCCACCGTGTGCAATCGGCACCGTGTGCAATCGCCACCGTGTGCAATTGCCACCGTGTGCAATCGCCACCGTGTGCAATCGGCACCGTGTGCAATCGGCACCGTGTGCAATCGCCACCGTGTGCAATCGCCACCGTGTGCAATCGCCACCGTGTGCAATCGGCACCGTGTGCAATCGCCACCGTGTGCAATCGGCACCGTGTGCAATCGGCACCGTGTCCGAATGCAACTAAATGTGTCCGATAGTAACCGTGTCCGATCGACACCGTGTCCGAATGCAACTAAATGTGTCCGATAGTAACTGTGTCCGATCGGGATTGTGTCCAATCGGCACCGTGTCCAATCGGCACCTTGTCCGATCGGCACTGTGTCCGAACGGCACCGTGTCCGTACGGCACCGTGTCCGATCGACACCGTGTCCGAATGCAACTAAATGTGTCCGATAGTAACTGTGTCCGATCGGGATTGTGTCCAATCGGCACCGTGTCCAATCGGCACCGTGTCCGATCGGCACTGTGTCCGAACGGCACCGTGTCCGTACGGCACCGTGTCCGAATGCAACTAAATGTGTCGGATAGTAACTGTGTCCGATCGGGATTGTGTCCGATCGGCACCGTGTCCGAACGGCACCGTGTCCGATCGGCACCGTGTCCGAACGGCACCGTGTCCGATCGACACCGTGTCCGATAGTAACTGTGTCCAATCGGCACTGTGTCCGATCGGGAATGTGTCCGATCGGGAAATATTGTCGTGTCCGATTTGTAATGTGCGTAATCGGGACTCACTCTCAAAATTCACGCCCAAAAAAAAAACGAATACTGCCCTTTAGTGTATTATTAGAATGTGAGAGGTCTGAGGACAAAATTATCTGATTTGCGCTGTTTTATTGCTTCTGCTACAATGAAATATGATATTATTATTTTATCAGAAACATGGTTAAATTCGAGTATATCTGATGCAGAGCTTGGCCTTGATAATTTTAAAATTTACCGTTGTGATAGAGATGGAAACACTAGTCTTTGCTCGAGGGGCGGCGGTGTTTTGATTGCTATCCGAAATTGTTATTTTAGTTGACTTATTAATGTATCTGCTTCCAATGTCGAGCATCTCTTTGTAGAGGTAAAAATTGGACACAGCTCTCTAATTGTTGTTGCTATTTATATTCCGCCAAGCTCTTCGCCCGATGTTTACGAAACCCACTGTCGCCTTGTGCTTCATGTATGTTGTGTCTATCCTGATGCTAGATTTATTATTCTTGGCGATTACAATTTGTCTAATATTATGTGGTATCATAACTACTCCTCCTTAACTTATTACTTTATAAATGGCTCTCATCCAAGACAGGCTGATTTGGTTACCGAATATTTCAATTTGTGCAATTTTTGGTAACATAACACAGTAAAGAATGCTCTGGGATATGAGCTTGACCTCATTTTCTCATCTTTTAGGAGCCTCCATGTATCTGCTGCCCACGAGCCTCTTATTCCTTGTGATGTACATACATCATCCTCCGCTCACATTTACCTTGCCTCTTTCTGGCTCGGCTGGCCTTTCTATGAATACTGCACATAAACTCTGCTTTGAGCTAAACCAGATTAACTGGGATACTGCTTTAGAAAAACTGTTTGTTGATGATGCGGCTGATTTCCTATACCATCATTTAAATACCGCAATTGCCGCATTTGTTCCGTCTCATCCCATTATTGAATCATCTTATCCAGTTTTGTTCACAAGAGAGCTGATCTCTCTTATAAAAACAAAAAAATCGGCACATTTAAAATATAAGCATACTCTAACGTACTCTGACTATCTAACCTTCTCTAACCTTAGAGCAAAATGCAAATCTTTATCTACTACATGTTGGACTAATTTTATCAATAAAACCGAAAATACTTTAACAGGCAACACTAAACTTTTTTGGAAATTTATAAAAAATGTTAAATCTTCTGAGCCTCATACCTCTTACATTTTACGTAATAAACAACTTGTGCAGGACAATGAAACTATCGCAAATTGCTTTGCTGATTATTTCGAGTCTGTCTACTCCAGTGGCGACATAGTTGATACAGAACCCGTAATAGATCCTAATTTGGCTCTCTCTTTGGATCTCCACTTCTTGGACATATCTATAGAAGAGGTGTACAATGAAATTAATAATCTCTCGCCAAACTGTGCCGCTGGTGTGGATGATATTTCTCCATCATTTTTTAAATCTAGTATCTTTATTGCATCACGATTCTTGTGGTTGATGTTTAATAAATCACTAAAGATGGGTTCATTTCCTGCCTCTTGGAAGCAATGTCTTATTTCTCCAATCTTTAAATGTGGGGAGCGCCAACTAGTCGCAAACTACCGTCCTATTTGTAAGCAAAGCATAATGCCTAAGATCTTTGATTGCATTGTGGCTCGTAAACTTGGCGCACTCCGCAAAAATGTTATTATAAGCGAACAACATGGTTTCATGCCTGGACGATCTACGACTACAAATCTTGTAAACTACTATAATTTTTTAACAACTACTGTTGAGAGTGGATCTCAAGTTGACTCTATTTATACTGGTTTTTCGAAAGCATAGTTTTTTGACTCTGTAAATCATACTCTTTTATTGCGAAAACTTCGGGCTCTTGGAGTCGGAGGCTTTCTCCTATGTTGGTTATCTAGCTTTCTTTCGAATAGAACTCAAGTTGTAAAAACAGTATATCCAGAAACATAACTGTCTCTTCTCGAGTGCCGCAAGGTTCGCATCTTGGCCCTCTTTTATTTATTTTGTTTATCAACGACATTGCTTTCAGGGTGTTTGAAACAAAAGTACCCATTTAAAAAATGGGGGTGGATTGGGTCAAACCGAGACGAAAAGTCATGTACCATTTTGCAAGATTCGGAATAGTTAACGAATTATTAATTAATACGTCTGAGCAAATGAGCGCATGAGAAGCGGTAGGCCGAACTCGGCAGACACGTAAAATACCATTTTATGGTATTAAATGGTATTTTTATGGTATTAAATGGTATTTTACATGTCTGCCGAGTTCGACCTACCGCTTCTCATGCGCTTATTTGCTCAGACGTATTAATTAATAATTCGTTAACTATTGCGAATCTTGCAAAATGGTACATGACTTTTCATCTCGGTTTGACCCAATCTACCCCCATTTTTCGGCTGGGTACTTTTGTTTCACGAACTCGGCAGACATGTAAAATACCATTTAATACCATAAAATGGTATTTTACGTGTCTGCCGAGTTCGGCCTACCGCTTCTCATGCGCTCATTTGCTCAGACGTATCAATTAATAATTTGTTAACTATTGCGAATCTTGCAAAATGGTACATGACTTTTCATCTCGGTTTGACCCAATCTACCCCTATTTTTCGGCTGGGTACTTTTGTTTCAAACACCCTGTATATTAAATATTGATATTTTTTACTTTATGCTGATGACCTAAAAATGTTCCGTAGGATAAATGGATTTGCAGATACACTTTTAATGCAACATGACTTACATGAACTTGAAGTCTGGTGTAGGATAAACTGCCTTCGACTCAATGCTTCCAAATGCTTCGTTATACATTTTACTCACAAACATATCCTATTTTTATATGACTACATTCTTGATGGTTCACCTCTATCAACAAAGCAAATCGCTCAAGATCTCGGAATTCTGTTTTGCGCCGACTTATCATTTAATATTCATATACAATCTATTGTCTCATCTGCGTATAAGACACTCGGTTTCATCCTTCGCTGGGGCAAATATTTTAAAAATGTCTGTTTAGAGTTTAAGTATCGCGGTCGTGGCTGGCCGTCGCAATTCGATATTCGATCGCTCGACGCGAGGAGACACCGTGTATAGTCGAGCGCGATCAATTTATTGATTTTCCGAAAACGCACGAGGAGGACCGACTTTTGTTTACGTCGCGCCGTTCGGCTGCGTGCGCGATGCGGCGACGGCAGACTCACTTCTTGTCGCGAACTCGAGCCGAGCACACGTTCGAGCGTGAGCGGTCACGCTTCCTTACAATTGTTACCACGTAACACAGTTCCGCAAAACTCGTGCTGAAATTGGGATTACATCGAGTTGTAGCTGCTCATATCGCCTACTACCTTACGGCCATTAGTCTTTTCTTAAATTGATACGTACTTTTCGTTTGTGTTTACATTCATAAAACCCGCATTCGGATTCGCAGCTATTATTAAATATTTATAGCAATTCTCAGCGAGATAGATTATAATCTCTCTATTTGTTTATTTCATTCTTTGTAGTATATTCTAGCTTTACAAGATTTACTTTCATTGTGCACATTTTACGTATTATTCTTGTGAGATACATCCTTTATGATATTTGTGATACACTTTCATTTGAGTGAAGATTAGTTGTGTGATTAATTCACTGCGTTGCGGAAGACTTTATTCTATCATGTGAATTTCCTCATGTGTGATATTTGCCATAATTCTCGGGATACTCTCGAGTTATTATTACTATTGTGTGATTTATTCATTATTAATTCTGGCTGCTCAAACTGAGTGATGCCAAGTGTAATTACTTTGCTTTATATCTTTATTTGCCAATGATCCTGAGATATTCTTAAGTCAACTTCACTATTATTTTCTTTGGTTTAAATATTACTGATTCAACTTTTACTTTACTTATTTACATCTATAACTTTATTTCGAGTGATATTAGTATTAAACAATGCCTATAAGATTGAAAGAGATTTATCTATTCTATTGTTTCTTGATCATATCGTGAGTATTCACCAATATTTACGTGTATTTTGCTTTTATACTTGGTATTATTGTATTCTTGCCTTTTCACCTGTAGTATTATAATTTCTGTATTATGTGTACTATTTGTATCGAATACTGACAAGGTTTTTCGGCAGTTTTCCCTTGTCCCGGCAGCGAATGCTGGTATTCCACCGAGTAGTCCTGCCGAATAAATTAATTCAAACAAATTCTATTTCGTGTTCGTTATTTGAGTATCGCCCCTCCTCTTCTCGCGAGATATCTACGAGGTCTCTACTTAACAATGTCTCCACTTTAAAATTATTATATTGCTCTCTAGTCCGCCCTAAGTTGGAGTACTGCTCTTCGGTTCGGTCTCCCTATTATAAATGCCATAAAGAAAAGATAGAACGTTTACAACATAAATTTTTACGTATGGCAGCCTACCGCATGGGAAATCCCATGGCTATTACCTGCCATGATTACTACTATCCTATATTGAATTGGCTCAACTTGATCTCTTTAGAGAGTAGAAGATTAGTTTTTGACTTAACTTTTATTTTTAAAGTACTCAACAATTTAGTCGATAGCCCAGACTTATTAAAAAATATCTATTTAAACATCCCAATCAGGGAACTGAGACAATCCCCCATCTTCCATATTGAATATTATCGCACTTTATATGGGGTTAATTCCTGTTTAAATAGGATGGTGATCTCGGCAAATAATTATACTAGTGTAATTGATTTTTTAATGGCAATGCGTCTACCTTTAAACTGAAACTCATTCGCTTACTCCCTTAATATATATTATTGTTTTAATTTGCTCTTTTTATATCAATTTAATATTTTGTAAACTACATTGTTTCTTATTTTTGTATATACTAAAGGGTTCTTCCCGTGAATAAAGATTATTTATTTATTTATTTATTTATTTATAATACAAAAACACCTGTACAAAATTAAAACAATAAATTGTATTATAGCAAAACCTTTACCTGTTAAAGAATAGGTCGATACAATATTTTCAAAAAAATCTGGAATCCTAGGGTGAAATTCCCGTTGAGGCGGAAGATAATCTTCATCATCATCTGATGGATGATCAAAAAATAAGTCCCACATTCCTTGTATATCCATGTCTTGTCTGAAAATATTTAATAATATTGCAATATAAGGTATGAAGAAAATAATTCAACATTTTGTTCATAAATGTTAATAGATTTGTATATAGCTTTAAGTAAACTGCACAAACAAAAATTTTTCTTATTGTGTTGACAGTATATCTTAATTTACTATGCACTTGCATTACAAATTAAAAAAATTTATTGTAAACAATAATGTTGGTGTCACATTAGTGAAATATTCATGCTTAATATTTATACATAAAGGTATGATTTTGTTGAGAAATGAGTAAATTTAGCTTAGTCAGAAAAGTACGTGTGTATGTATGACTGAGCGATGCTGAACGGGCGCGGCGAGCGCGCAGGCATGGGTGTGTTAGGAGTGTGGCGACACCGCGCGAGCGACGCGCGGCCGGCGCGGCGCGAGCACCAGACGGATATGAGACTCTCTCGTGGCCGACACGCGGCCGAGCGCTCCAATATATCACGTACAGTATATATATATATATATAGTGTCTTAAACATAAATTTGTTATTCCTTATACACCATAACATCTCATCATTGACTTTACCCAAACTTACCACTCCACGTATCATTGAACTCAACAGATTTCTTTATGAAATAATGATAACACCATGCAACTTACCATTAACAGTTTTAACAGTTGCTACAAGAAAGAAAAAACATTTATACTAAAATTTTTATTTTACTTGTAATTTAACAAGTGGCGACGAGGATGGTGCTAATTACGTTTCGATAATCTATCGGGCGTTGAGCGGAAACCGGAATACCGGAATTATGAGGTGCGTCGGATCCAAAAGTGCCACGTGGCGGATCGAATAAAACATACAGGGTGTTAGTTGAAGAAGTAGTACGAGTGAACGAGAAATGCCAGGGGACGGAGGTGCTCGGACGTTGGCCACACCCGCGACAGCGGTGCCAAGCTCGCTTACGATTGAAGCATTCGATGCCGAGAAGACCACGTGGCGGAGATGGCTCCAAAGGTTACAGGGGGCCTTCATGATTTTCAAGATTCAAGGTGATGATAGAGTATCTTTTACATTACGTGGGAGCAGCAGCGTTCGACATTTTGTGTGATCGACTGGATCCTGATGACCTTTTCTCAGACATTCGAAAGGCTGACGAATACTTTAGAAGCATTTTACGATCCCCCGCCGTTGGAAATAGCAGAAAATTTCCGGTTCCACCAACGGCGTCAGGAGACCGGGGAAAGTGTGCAGCTGTTCGCCGCTGCATTGCACAGACCAAGCATACATTGTAATTTCGGCGATTATCTAAAAACTGCACTTTGGAATCAGCTGGTGTTCGGACTAGCCAGCAAGAAGGTACAGACGCGCTTATTAGAGAAAAAGGATCTCACCTACGAGGAGGCTTTGAAGATAGCCACGACAATGGAACTTTCGGAGAAAGGCTCGGCGTCGATCCAGGTATCTCTAACGCAGCCTTCGGCCCAGGTGGATGTCGTTCAAGCAAAGAAGAAAAAGCAGTGGAAGCAGGGAGCGGATAATTCACGGAATTTTCAAATAGGGAAGTTTACGCAGAAATCTCCTAATAATAATAATTACCAAAACGCTAATTCTCGTACAGTTACAAATGGTCGTTCGAGCGCAAATACGGGTAATTCAAATTATACAACAGGAATGTCGCCTAAATCCGTTACATGTTACAGATGCGGTAGAGGTCATTTGGCCACACAGTGTACAATAAACAGATACGTTCGTTGCTCTGGCTGTGGCGGGACGGGACACTTAAGGAGAGTATGTTTCAAAATAAAGAAGCAAACAAACCAGTTAGAGGACATTCTTCAGCTGGAGCATCCCGAATTCCGTGATAAATTCTACAGTACGTTAAGAATCGACGGTAAACGAGTCAGATTCGAAGTTGATAGCGGATCGGCAGTAACGGTTATGAATCGGGATGACGTCCGTCGATTGTTTCCAAATTCGATCATTCATGCGACGGACTTAAATCTTATTGCGTTTTGTAAAACCGTCATAGGTATAGTAGGATATATTATGGTAGACGTTAAAGCGGAGAGAGTAGAGCGTAAGTTAAACATTTATATTACTCAAGTGGATAGGAAACCACTGTTAGGCCGAGAGTGGATTCGCTAACTCTCTATTCCCGGAGGAATAGAGAATACCTGATTTTCTGGATTGCAATGCTGTAGATAATGCGGATAATGTAGGTCCTAAGAAAATTAGGTTAGACGAAGTGTTACAAAAATACAGTGAAGTACGTTCTAAGGACTGGTCAAAGATATCGGGAGTTCAAGCACGATTAACGTTAATTCCTAACGCCACGCCAGTGTTTTTAAAAGCAAGAACCGTACCTTTCAAGTTAATTGAATTGTTAGATAGAGAACTAGACGAACTATCACGTGTAGGTGTACTTGAAAAAATTGAAACTTCGGAATGGGCGACTCCAACAGTACCGATTTTAAAGGCGGACGGTCGTATACGTATATGCGGAGATTACAAGGCTACGGTGAATCCCAGGTTAATTGTGGACGAGCACCCACTTCCGACTATTAATAAAATATTCGCAAAACTAGAAGGAGGAAAAAAATTTTCAAAAATAGACTTACGTCAGGCATACTTACAATTGAAAGTAGATACACAAAGTTGTAAAGTACTAACCTTGAATACGCATCGCGGGTTATATAAAGTGAATCGATTGATGTACGGGATTGCGTCCGCACCGGCAATATGGCAGAGAACCATAGAAAATGTTTTACAGGGAATTCCAGGGACGGCGGTATTAATTGACGATATTTTCATTACAGGCGAGACAGAAGCTATACATTTACAAAGATTGAATTTAGTTCTAGAGCGTTTACAGACCCATAATATTAGAATAAATTTAGAGAAATCGAAATTCATGATGAGCGAAATACAGTATTGTGGCTTGAGAGGCCTGCACTTGGACACGGTACATTTGGACACAGTTTATTTGGACACGGTCATTTGGACACGATCTATTGGACACCGTTCGTTTGAACACAGTTCATTTGGACACCGTTTATATGGACACCGTTCATTTGGACACGAAAATACGCGACCTGTGCACTTGGACACGAGAATGCGCGACCTGTTCACTTGGACACGAAAATGCGCGGCCTGTGCAGTTGGACACGAGAATACGCGACTTGTGCACTTGGACACGAAAATGAACGACCTGTGCACTTGGACACGAGAATGCGCGACCTGTTCTCTTGGACACGAAAATGCGCGGCCTGTGCAGTTGAACACGAGAATACGCGACCTGTTCACTTGGACACGAAAATGCGCGACCTGTTCACTTTGACACAAAAATGCGAAATAACTTTCGATGATAAATATGTCGCAGATACATGGTGTACACACACACACACACGCGGGGCCTTCGGCCCCCCCTCCCGCACCCCCTCCGCCGGTAGGCAGGGTGGACCTCGCTTAATATCTCGTGTCCAACTGCACAGGCCGCGCATTTTCGTGTCCAAGTGAACAGGTCGCGTATTCTCGTGTCCAACTGCACAGGCCGCGCATTCTCGTGTCCAAGTGCACAGGTCGCTCATTTTCGTGTCCAAGTGCACAAGTCGCGTATTTTCGTGTCCAAATGAACGGTGTCCATATAAACGGTGTCCAAATGAACGGTGTCCAAACGAACGGTGTCCAATAGATCGTGTCCAAATGACCGTGTCCAATTGAACGGTGTCCAAATGTACTGCGTCCAAGTGCACCTCTCCCTTGTGGCTTCACCTTGCGGGAAGATGGTATACACAAAGAAAAGTCTAAGATGGAAGCTATTAGAAAAACGCCGCGTCCCCGAAATGTTCAGAAAGTTAGAGCATTCGCAGGTATGATTAACTATTACGGCAGGTTCATACGGAATTTGAGCTCGATACTTTATCCGTTGAATCAGTTATTACACGCAAATGTTCCGTTTAAATGGACAAAGGTACAGGAGCAAGCATTTACTAGAGCGATAGAAGCATTTACAAGCAATGAAATATTAGCTCATTACAACTCGAAATTAACGTTAATTTTGGCAACAGACGCAAGCCCCTACGGAGTAGGTGCCGTCCTGTCGCAATTATATCCCGGCGGAACGGAAAAAGTAATACAATACGCGTCGCAAACATTGTCGGAAACACAGCAAAAATACTCGCAAATTGATAAGGAGGCATACAGCATAATTTATGGAATTAAGAAATTCTACCAGTATTTGTACGGTAATAAATTTACATTAGTAACCGACCATAAACCATTGGTACAAATTTTCGCGCCGAATAAAAGTTTGCCAGTGTATAGTGCGATGAGAATGCAACACTATGCAATCTTTTTACAAGGATTCAATTATACAATTAAATATTGGAATTCGAAAGAGCATAGTAACGCGGATTGTCTATCAAGATTACCAATACCCGGAAATAATACAAATATGGATGTAGTCAAAGCATTCCAAATAGAGGAATTACAAGATTTTCCAGTAAATATAACCCAGATAGAACTCGAAACTAAGCAAGATCCGAAGCTTAGGAAATTATTGCGAGCATTGCAGACAAGAGATGAGGTACCAAGCGAAGATAGATTTAATTTAAGCATAGAAGAATTTAATCTACAAAATAATATTATTATGCGTGGGTTCCGCGTAGTGATCCCTCAATAATTACGCGCAAATGTATTAAAACAACTACACACGGACCATTTTGGAATTAACAAAATGAAAGCGGTTGCACGCGGTTACTGCTGGTGGCAGGGTATGGATCAGGATATTAAAAATTTAGTAGAAAATTGTGCAGCATGTAATAATGTACGAAATAACCCACCAAAAGTTGAGAAACATCACTGGGAACCAGCAGCAGCCGCAATGCATCGAGTACATGCGGATTTTGCAGGTCCCTTCTTGGGAAAATGGTTTCTAGTAATGATAGATGCGTTCTCGAAATGGCTGGAAGTACGAATAGTTAAAGACATAACGGCGAAAACTATTATCAAAGAATCTAGAAATATCTTTGCGTCGTATGGCATCCCAAAGATTTTAGTTACGGATAATGGAAGAACGTTCATTGCAAAGAATTTAATAATTTTCTCAAAGATTGTGGAATTACACATAAATGTACAGCGCCTTACAAACCTTCTACAAATGGACAGGCAGAACGATTTGTACAAACTTTTAAAAATGCGTTGAAGCGTGCGAATTCAAACGGAAATAATCTTGCAACAAAATTAGAGCAAATATTATTACAATACCGCGCAGCCCCACACGCTAACACAAACGTATCACCGGCAGAGTTGTTTCTAGGTCGGAAAATACGCACTAAACTAGACTTGATCTTGCCGAAGAAAGAGGGGGACAGAAACATAATAGTAAATAAAGCGATAAAAGTAAAAGAATTTGAAATAGGAAAGCGAGTAGTTTGTAGGAATTATACCGGAAGTGGAAATTCGGCGAAATTATAGAGAGAATAGGCAAATTACACTATAAGATTAAGCTAGATGATGATCGAGTTTGGAAGCGACACGCGGATCAAGTACGCGGGATTGGAGCTCAGACTCCAAAGACAATGAATAACGACGATGATGGTTACGGTCCAGTAGAAGAAGTTTTACAGGACCCGAGTAACAAAGTAATAGGTGAAGAACGGATTGGAAACGAGTCGAAAACTCCTACGAGATTCCTTGCCCCGCCACAGCCAGAGCGCGGGGATAATCCCAAACACGATGTAAATAAAGAGTTACGCCGCTCAACTAGGAAGCGGCAACCCACGTTGCGTTACGGGAAACCTGCTTAAGTCTGAATATAGGTATTCAGAGAATAATGTGTGAGCGTAGTACGTAAGCATTTCCTAAGAAAGGAAGGTGTTAAGGAGATTCGTATCTCGCGCACAAAGTATAAATAGGAACACTGTAATACACATGTTTACTAATAGAGGCAGTGTCGATACGGTGACGATACCGTCCGGAAGAGACCGCGTTCTCGCGGGGCTCTTGGATCGCGACCGGCGACGTGATAGCACGTACCGCGTACCGCATCTATCTTGTATCGCGCCCATAGCGAAATATATGTTCTATTTCTGGAAGTGTGAGTCTCTTCTTACCCGTACACGGAACTAAAGAACTTAACATAATCTAAAAAAATATTATTAATAATGATTTATTTAATAATTCTACATAATTTATCTCATTTGTTTCAAAGCGTTAATACTATCTATTTAATAAAAGATGACTTTTATAATATATACGTTACAGTTAATAATAAATAATAACATTTATTGAGAATCGATGTCTAATTAAAATTTTATATTAGGTTTTGAAATAATACCGTTATGATAAAAACTTGATAGACAAATAAATAAAAAGAATGTTTATAAATAAAATAACCTCTTTGGCATTACTTTAGACAATACTTTAAAAATACATGATTGTAATACATAATTATACATAATTATAATTTTAATGAAGTTAATAATCTTACCATACATTAAAAACAGATTATTTTTAATTATAATAATCAAATAATTTATGTCGTATTTTTTAGGTTACCTGCTACAGACTCACAGAACTCGCAACTCGCAACTCGCCCGTGATGCCCGTTGGTTTGGCTATACCAGACAGCATTGAGTTGTCACGAATCATGATGGTAGTAGATGGCTGTGCTTATCATATATTTTGGTCCTAGAGGAAATTACTCGGATAGCCATTATCGTAAACACCTAGTGGCGTCTCATTTCATAGGGAATTTTGTCATGGGAAATTTTGGTGTGCGTTTTACAGGCGGCGTCTCGTATTACAAAGGCGATCGTCGATGAGTGATAAGTAAACAATTCGCGAAAGTGTCGAATATCGCGTATCGCATACGACGTATGCTAGAGCAATAGAACTGCGCGGTGTCTCATCATTTTTCTGGGAAGAGCCGTATTTCGCGGCGGCCCGCGGGGAGAGGGGTTAGGGTCGCGTAGGGCCATTGAAATTTGAACGGAATATATATGATGTATCGGGTTTCACCCGACCGCTTATGTTGATTTGCCTGTGAAGGCCGCGCGTTTTTCTTCCGTTTGTTTTTCTCTCGCCGAATTCCTTAGTGTTTACCGCGGTCGGCGTGTTATTGCTGGCGGCTTGAGGACCGCGCGTTTTTCTGTCGTTTCTTTCGCTGGATTCCTGCGTGTTTACCGTATTATTATTTCCGACTTTAGTATAGGATATATTTGGTTTTTGCGACTTCGGCCCTTTGTGTGTAGCGACCGATATTGTCGCGACTGGAATACGTTTTCGTTCCGCGGTATTATTGTCGGCTTTAAGCGTACGGGCGGGACAAGGGGAAAAATAATAAGAGAAATACCTGTTGCCTTCCGCGTGTGTTACCTCGCTATCACGCGACTTTCGCGTGTGTTACCTCGTTGTTACGCGACTTCCGCGAGTAAAATCGGGAGGAGGAAGTCGGGATTCGCGAGATGCGGGGGGAAGGTTTGCCCCATAGCTGGATTAACAAATTAAGAGAGCGAGAGGTCCTCCAACACCTGGTAGATCGGAAATTAAAGACCTGCGGCATACTTCCGGTTTTACGGGCGCGCTTGCTCAAGTTTGAGGTCGCGGCACTCGCGGGGATGGATCCGCCGTCCTCACCCAGCCCCGAAGGGGGGGCGATTGGCTTTGACGCGGTTGGCGTGGTGCCGCCCGGGCAGGTGGAGGCGCCCGCGGATAGGGGTATATCCTTCGCCGGTTTGGGGCTACACCGAACGCCGCCCCGCGCGGCCTTAGACCCCAGGGCCGCTGTGCCCTTCGCGAACGCGGGGGTGCAGAGGACGCCGCCTCGCCCGAATTTCGAGCTACCCCGACAGATCTTCGAACCAAAGGGGGTAGAATTAGGCCACGGGCAAAGGGGGGGAGGGGCGAGGGAACCGAATTACAATTTTCCGCCGCCCCCGCGGGCCGAGTCGGTACCATTCGCGTCGGGGGGACGGTCCACGCGCGGATCCGCGTCCGAGGCTTATAATCTGATGCGGAAGTGGAATCTCCACTTTTCGGGGAAACGAGGCAGCGACGCGGAGGCCTTCCTTTTACGGATAAAGGAGGCTCGCGCTATTATCCCGATCGACGACTCGGATCTTTTTAAGTGCCTGCCACTTTCTCTATCGGATGTAGCATTATATTGGGTACGGCTTGAGATCCAATACTGGCGTAATTGGGACGATTTCGAGAATGCGTGGAGGGCACGGTTCGGCGACCCGGACTATCAATATATGCTCAGGGAGGAGGTTCTACGGAGGACTCAGGGAGAACACGAGGCCGCCGCGGATTACCTAACGTGTTTGCGCGCTTTGTTCGGGCGGATGAGCCCTCCCTGGAGCTTGTCGGAGCAAATAAAGAGCGATAAAGGTGCGGTTGACTGCACGAGTCGTTCAATATCAGCACGTTTTTCAACGAACGTTGTCCATGTTCCATGGGGCAGCGCAATCCGATTCCCTCGGTTGTCACCAAGAATCAATTCCACAAAGGAATTGTGCGCAGGTCTTACGCTGATCCCAATGTCTAAATTATAAGCTGTGGGTGTCAGGGCAATTCGTCTGCTCAAGATACGAGGCGTATAACGAGGTTCCGAGTTATCGAAACTGTAGAAAAAATGAAATAGATAAATGATTTACGGAAAAATAGGTTTTGAAAAAATTTATGCAAAGTAATACTTACGTATTACGCTGATTCGATGGAGTTTCACGAGGAATCGGCACGTAATAATTCATGCGTATGCCACCACTGATGCCGCTGTTGCTGCTGCTTCCCTCAGCGGAATACATTTTCACTCTCGGTTATGACAAGTCAACCGTTTGTACAAGCGGCTGAAACAAGTGGTTGATAGCATAAAGAAATTAACCGAGCATATACGCGGCAACACACACTAACTTTTTTAGAACTACGACGTGGTGGGGAGGGATTAATGCTTCTAGAACGTATTCTGAGAAAAACTGTTTATCAAGGTTTGGGGCGAACGTGTTGGGACGTGTTTACGGTTGGTGTATTGTATTACAGAAGCAAGCGTTGATATCCAGCGGCTAGAAGTTATGAACAAATGGCGTCTCAAACTACGAAGCAAACGCATTGTTCAGGCGGATAAAAGATTTAAAAAATCCGAGATTGAACATCTGAGATAAAAATGTTTGTCTCGATGAGAACGATTTAACCGTCGCGGTGTCTTGTTTCATCATATTTTCTAGGAAGAATTGTTTATCGGGGCTGCGTGTCGGGACATGTTTCGCGACGTCACTCGGTTATAACGTCGCGGTATCCTCTGGTGTCCTCTTTATCATTTTTTTTTCTAGGAAGACTCGTTTATCGGGGCATATTTCGCGACGCCATTCGGTTATGGTATCGCGTATTACAAAGCGAGCGCCGAGGTCCGGCTGCTGGAATTTGTACACAAAATAGCGCTTAAGCAGAACTCAACGTCTAAGGGATATCACTTTTCTGCGACGCATATGAAAGAACAATCGATCTGACTACACTATGTAGTAGATAGAAGAAGAAACGATACGCGATGCTTTAGTTGGAAGGAGAGAAAAAAAAAGATAGATGAAATATATAACGAGGAATGAAGCTCGTTGAAACCACAGTATTGAAAGTCTGCGCGACGGTATATCAGTTGAAAAGAAGTACAGCGGGTACACGAAAAAAATAATTCTGCTGTCTTAGCATAATCGTCATTGCTGTTGCATATTCGTAATGACAGCAACAAAATTTAGTTAACGGAACTAATTTTACGAATTTTTCGTCATTAGAGCAAAATCTGTTTTGTTGTGAGAATAGAAAAAATTTGCTAAGTGTATTTGTCTTTAGAATCACGTTAATTTGCTATTGAAACAAAATAGTACATCCTTAGCAAATGCATTTTGTTAATATAGCGAAATCATCACTGCTGATACAAATTCGTCATGACAGCAAATAAAATTTGTCGTTGTCGATTTTTTGATAACCAGATCAGCAAAGCTTGATTTATTGGGAAACTAACAAAAGTCTTGCTAGTTCGACGGTAGTTCGCAACGACACCACTAGGCGACGCACGGAAAGATAACTTTCTCGTATTTAAAAGACATCCTGTCGCAAATATAAAGGGGATTCCGGCACGACGGGCGCGTACCGGAAAAAAAGTACTTCCAAGTCTGGTAGATTCGCACCCGTATAAGGAGCCATAACGTTTTTTTCACACCTGCGAAAAGTGATCATTAAGAATGATAGCTTAGGTTTGCCAGCGAGACTCGAGCACTTATCGGCAGTGAAACTGCCATTATAAAGCTGATTCTCTATGGCATTAATACACTGTCGATAAGTGCCCGAGTCTCGCTGGAAAACCTAAGCTATCATATTCGTAATAGATCATTTTCGCACCTTGTAATAATCCACTGCTATCACACCCCTCGGCTTAGGCACCGGCCGCGACAACCTCTCCCGATAATATTCGGCGCCGGGTACTCCAGCGGGTACTACGTAATTACCAGTCCTGTAAAGTACATGTTCCTAATCGTATCGCAACACGATCAAGAAATTATACTTTATCGGACTAGTAACTATGTACATGACACCCGCGGCTTAGGCTCCCCGACACACTAACACGCACACAAAAACTTAAAAAATACTATAACACCGCGAACGGCTGTATACAACCGGCAAGCGACAGTTGCAGACTGAAGCGGAACTGCGGCAAGAAACCCGCTAGAGGTGAAGTAAGGACAGTATAAAAACTGATAAGTAGTCGCTTACAGCGAAGAGGATGATTATATCTCATGTTACAAAGACGAGCCGCCGAACCTTGACGCTCTGTAACGCGCAACGCCATAGCCAAATGGCGTAACAAAACATACCGTCGTAGAAGACGGTTGTTATTGTTAGAATACAAAATAGCGATCGGCGCGATGCCATAGTTTTTAATCGATCGCGGTGTCGCGGTCATGATCATCATTTTCGTTATAGGAAGACTTGTTCTTTTGTCAAGGTTTCAGCGAGCGCGTTGCGACATTTTTCACGCATGTAAACAAACAGCGTCTCACACTACAGAAGCGAGCGCCGACGTTGTGGCGAACGTAACGCGTATATCGCTCGAGTGGAAAATAAAGTACGTCGTGATTCAGATTTGAAAAAGACTTTTTATTTTTTTCTCTTACGTATTTAGTCATGCGTAGTAGATGGGAAAGGAGATAAGAAATAAAACGTTGCAACGTACATATACGTATAATATATTTATTTATTTATTTTTATAAGTTTTATAAAAAGATGACACTTCTTTCTCGTGTTTCGACGACCAGTTAAATATTTTAAATACGTTTTGCAACGCGCAATTCTTCGTATGTTTTCCGCATCGCACAGTATTAGCGGCATCCATATTGTTCAAAGAGTCGATGTCTTCGTAATCCACATCCAGAGTCTCGACGATCATTTTCTTTCTCGCAAAATCTTCGAGCAGATCCACCAGCCATTCGCGTTTCTGGATTCCCTTGACGTACACGAGAGTCGGTGGCGTTTCGTCGTCATCATCATCCTCTTCCATACCAAACACGGCCGATGTAATGAGACGTTTCACCATGCTGTACGGCACGTTTCCGTCGTTCCATCGTAACCCGTGATGAATTTTGATCAACCAGGTAGCGCATGATTTGTCGAAATTCATGAGGAGATTCCACGGCATGGGGCGTTCAAAGATGTAATGCGCCAGAACGATTCCCTTTCGCAGCACCGCCACCTCCTTCACGACAAACTTCATTCCGACGAGGAAACCTTGCAGGTCCACGAACGTTGGTACGGACATGAGATTTCTCTCTCTTCGATGCGTTACTCGAGAAGAATGACGCGCAAATATGCAAACGTCTCGCGACACTTCTGATTTATACCCTGCTCCCCTTCCCCCTCTCTGTATTAATAGTTGTTTTTCGACGTTGCCGCGAACGCTCAGACAATTTTGCACACCACGTTGGTCAACGGGTTGTACTGAATAACGCGATCGTGTATGATGAGACAGTACGCTGAGGTATTCGGCGGTACATTTTCCATGCAATCAAATTCTATTCTGACATCCACGGTGGCAGTTTTGACAGATTCGTTTTGTCGAGAGCAATCGATGACCACTATTGGAGCGTACAGTAGAAAATTTGGGACATCGAGACACGGCTGAACGTTCTCGCGTCCGTAATACGCTCTACTGAAACGCGTGTACATATCGTACAGAATCGCCCATCTGTGTCTACCAAAGTCCAAATTCATGTCGTCGTACGGATAGAATTCAGAGTTTAGATAGAGTTTTACGTTGGTCAATTTGCAATGATCGAACGTTGTTACTTCTCTGCTCATAACGTTCTTCCGGCCCGTCTGCAGAGCAAATATGACGTATCGCGGTTTTTCGAGCTGAGTCGCGGTCTTGATGGCCCACGAGTGCTTGGTCGTGTTCTGCAACAGGGGATACTCGTACAGATCCCACGAACGGAAACTCATACTCAGATATCGTCCGTTTTCCAAGGCGCACAGCATCGACAGTTTGTTGATCTCGTTCAGCAACACGTGAGGCATTCGCCATTGTATCTTGAGTACGTTGATAGCAGGAGTCAACGTCGGATTTCCCACCAGGGAATTGTTATCGTTGCGCGATCGTATCAAGATCAATTCATGACGCGCGTTGATCACCACGCGTTTGTAATCCTCGCAAAATCTCAGTAACATGCTGAGCGGTACGTGAAAAGTAAAGTTTCTTCGCGTAGAAGTGATGTCCGCGTTATTGAACATATCCCAGCCGGCGTTTTTCAGAATCGTACTCGCGCCCAAAGACAGCGACGCGTAGTTCTTGAGCGTTGTTGTTATTCCTACGTTTCTGTTGCGATCAATCTCCACGCCGTCGAGTTCGTATCGAATTTCATCGAACATAAACGCGACGGCATTATTCGCCAATACCACGTTATCGGGTTCACCGTCTACTCTGTTCACCGTCAATATTCCTTCGACGTAGAGAAAACTTTCGCACGGCAACGTATACAGATCCTGCTGTTGTATGGGTATTCGTATCTCATTGCTATACTTGAACGTTGTGTTGGCGTACGCATTGTACGTGTGAGTCTCGAACTTGACGATGCGATCGTCAAAGACCGGTTCGTTTCCGATGTTAAGGATATCGGTCATGTTTCCCTCAGATATTTCGCACCGCGAATCCCAAAGATTGTAAGAATTCAACGTTCGACGCTGTGAGCTTCTTTTTTGTATTTTTAGCGTAGCCTAACGCTGGTGATGCAGATGATCGGACGATATCGTCGGTCGCTACCGTAGTGTAGATAGTGTTATCTCTCGCGTGCTCCGAGTCCGTCAACACGAGCATCTCATATATGTCGCGCACACTCAAGCGCGTTATCGCTGTCGCCGTCGTACGTGCAATCTGACGGTGATCTCTTCGCCTCGAAAATCGAGCAATCGTCCGTCCTGATCCACGATGCGTACCGTTAGATCCGTAATGCTCCGTGCGATGATCGGCAGGTAAATGATCTGCGCCGGTGTTTCCGATATCTTACATCCTGGCGGCACGCTCGGAGAAAATTCGTGTATCGTGTGAACGGGTTTACCGTTTCTGTACGCACCCGCGGTCACGTTACACTCTAGGCGAATAATGTTTATGTTGATAATATTAATCGGTGGGTCCGATCGGTGCCATTTTCCCGGCTGCAATATACGCTTTGACGAGAATCCCAGTAGCGATCCAATGTTGTTTGGTCTGCTAAAGTTTACTCTGAAAGCGCAATTAATCTCGCTCTTCATCGTGTTGTAATTAGCACGGAGCACTAGCGGATATTTTACAGCCTCGTCGTCCTCGTACTCCGCGTTGTCGTCGTCGTCGTCGTCATCGTCCTCGTCGCCGTTCGCGCGAGCGGTCTCCTCTCGCGCGATATCCGCGACCGATGTACGATTGTCGCTGATGGAACGAGCTACGCGTCGGTCGCGTCGCGGGCGTTTCCGTGAAACAGCGCGTTTCAAAAACTCGTGTATCGCTCGTATCTCGTACGATCCCTCGGGTATCGTAATTTCCGTGTCATCCTCGTAAAAGTATAATTTATTATTCGAAGAATTAACGTTCGGCATCGTGTGATAAGTCTCAAAAACCGATAGACCGAGCTCGTAGTCACCATCGCTCAAATCTACGGCGGGAAAGTAGTGCACCGCGAGGATGCTGCTGTTCCCGGTCAGCGTGAATGTCATAGACATGTCGGGAAAACTGTTCGACTAAGACTGAGTCTCCACGGCGCATCGTCAGGCTTTAAATTCACGCCGATCGTCGTCGATCGTCAGGAGAAATCGCAGGCACGCTTGTCCGCAAATATTCTGATCGTAAGTCTGAACGGGCGTGTGATTGTACTCCACCTTCGTCACGCTCGGTCCGAAATATCGCGTCAACTCTTTCGGCGCGGTCGAAGATTACCGAAACTGTCGAAATACATCGCGCGGTTTCCCCTCTTTGCATACGCTACCCAGTGAGTATCGGGGCCCGCTGCATCGTCAAAATTTACAATACCGCTCTCGTTTTGACGTATACCGCCGATCGGTAACGAGTCACGCATGAAAACACCCCTGAAGAACGGTACGCGCATGTGTTTCGCCAGTCGATTCAATTGCACGTTAGTCGTAATACCCGTGGGCATATTTAACGTCTCTTTGACGTTTTTTTTTCTTATTCTCTCTCTTCTTCGACGCAACTCCCTGTCGGCGTTTGTACGGAGCGAGATAAAGTCCGCGGCCTTCCATGGCGCGATTGTGACGTTGCATCTCTTCCAGTTGACGTCGCGCGGTTTTGCTAGCGTACACGGCCGTTGCGATCCCGGCCGCCCCGCCGGCCAGGGAACCGAGAACTCCCAGAAACGGTAGAAGCGACAATACACCGCCTCGTTTCGCCGCCGGAAGTATCCGTTTTTTCGACGCTCTCCTCCTCCTCTTCTTTTTCACGGTTCGCAAACCCATTCCTAATTCCCGCTTGGCATTCATAGCCGTCCAGACGGCTGTAGCTGCAGCTCTCTCTCCGAGAGCCGAATCTCTCGCGATAACACGTCCTAGCGCCTGCTCGGCGAGTACCTTGTCCGCCGCGTGTCTCCCGGTGAGATCTTTGTTACGCGAATACGCTATGTCGTGCTCGCGACACGCCGCGTCTAGTGGATTTACACCCGGATCGCCTCTGGCTAATCGCTCCTTCAGCCGAGTGCCCGGACCGCAAAACTGATAGCCGGGAATGTGCAATTCGATCGGAAGTGAGCTTATTGCGCTGTTGAACAGGCCTTTGCCTAATTTTTTCGCTGGCATTTGCCGCAATTCTTTATCAACGGTGCCGGACCGTCGATGTGTGTTCGATGATGCGGTAATTATAATGTTTTAAGCACCGACGATATTGCTGAACCTCCGAATCCGCCTTTATATGTTCCGGAAGCTTATCCCACACGTCGTGGACGTGATCGCCACACATTTGCAACAGAACAGCCTTCGGTACAAATTGTAGCTGCTCGGCGCTGCAATCGCGAATATCGGAAGATCTTGATAACAGGACGAACATTTTTCCGCTACTGAGCAATTCGCGGTTTTGCGCACCTATAAATAGGCGTCCGATCCAGCCCTCCGGTCAGCAATGCGAAAAAAATGAGATTCGTGCGACAACCGCTGGCGATTCGCGTGACGAACTGCGACGACAGATCACGGTCGATGGCGGGTAACGCGGAGAAGCGCAGGCACGGTACAATGTTACCGGCCACTATACACGCCATCATTTGCGGCCCCTCGAATTGCGGTAAAACCAACGTTCTGATAAGCTTGTTGGAAAGTCCACACGGTGTACGTTTCGAGAACGTGTACGTGTACTCAAAGTCGCTCCAGCAACCGAAATATCGATATCTGGAGAATTTATTGACGTCAATCGACGAAATCGGCTGCTTTACGTTTTCGAACAACAGTGACGTCATTCCGCCGAGCGATGCGTGTCCAAACTCAATATTGGTCTTCGATGACGTAGCATGCGACAAACAAGACGCCGTGAGAGAGTACTTTTCAATGGGTAGGCACTCGAATATTGATTGTTTTTATCTCTGTCAGACGTACACGAGAATACCTAAACATCTGATACGCGACAACGCGAACCTGCTGATCCTGTTCAAACAGGATGGCACCAATCTGAAAAACGTGTACAACGATCACGTGAATACCGACATGTCGTACGATGAATTCAGCGCGCTATGCAGCGAATGTTGGCAGCGCAAGTACGGATTCGTAGTGATAGACAAGGACAGCGCGCTCAACAATGGCCGATACAGAAAAGGCTTTAACATGTTCGCGATACCGCAAAAGCGGTCAGTCGTTGTCGGTACCTCGTCGAGGTAAAACGTCGGAGAGAGCGTCACTTTACGTATTTCCGCGATGGCTGCGATTGGCAAGAGCATGGATATCCGCGAGCGCGAGAAGGTTGCGAAGAAGATTGCGAAAACGAGCGAGTCGATTCGCAAGAAATTTCGCGCTATGAAGACCGGTAAGATCGAGAAGGACATTGAGTTGGACACTCACTTTAAGCCTCTCATCGAGCCGTTGCAAAAGATCGCCGACAAATCGATCGCGGCGAAGAAAGAGGAGCCGGAGAGCGACGCTGAGATCGAAACGTTTTCCGAAGATGCGACGCCGAGAAAGAGAAAAGGGTCGGATTACCCGCCGGCACCGCGTAAATCTAGCCAACCGAAATGATCGAAATCTTCACTGGATGTGTAACCACCGATAACCTCTACACCGATAACCTCATCTCCACCGATATCATCTCCGCCATACGTAACGGCGAGAAAAGTGCAGCCTACAATAAAGTTTGAAATACCCGAAAACATGCCTGTTTTTGAACTCACGGACGACTCGGAGCTCGCGACGTCTATTCGAAAGGAGTTGGAAACGCCTGAGGGTCGAGAAACGTTGCACGATACCTTGGGTCCATTGAGTCAAGAGTACATCGGTGCTTTTATGGGCATCAAGCCAAGGAGCGATATAGATACCGTGTACGGCGTTTATCTCGGTAACGATGGAATGATGCTTGGTAATAAACGTTTCAAGGTGGACAGCGTGGATAACATACATATTGGCGACGTAAGTTACATCGGCACACCCGGTATTTACGAGTTAATCTTTAAAAACAAGCCTGATGAAAACATGTACACGGAGGAAGACATGCAAAAGTACATGAATATACTGTTCGAGACGAGCACTCATAGAGTCAATCACAATCCTCTCGGGCGAGTAAAGTCCAACAGGGGATACAAGTACACGAATATAATCAAGAAATTGATACCGCCCACATCCATGAAGAAACAATCCGGAAAAGGATTATTCGCGCCTCGCGCGATGACGCTGACCGATAATAAGATCGATTACGTGCACTGGGACGATCCCAACGAGCTGGTGGATCGTCTACGATTGCTCGACGCTTCGCGCCACGCTGGCAACAATGCCCACGACAACGAGATCCTGTCGATCATCAACAAACAAATTTGGTATATTCGAGTAGAGCAGAGACACGTCGAACGCCGTATCGTATCATCAGTGGAGCGGATTAATGAGACATTTCGTGCGCGATAAAGCTCTGTGTCGCACCGCTACGGACTTTGACGCAAAGTCGCGCAAGATTCGTCGCGTGGTGTAACCGGAGGCTGACGGCGACGCGGTTAATAAACTGTACGTGGAACAGAGCGTTAAGAGTGTGAGAGACGAAGCGGAATTCGAGAAGTATCGTAAAACGCGATTGGAGACTGGATTCGAAACGAATCTTAGACTTCTGAGAGATAGCGTTAAAATTTTGAGAGATCAGTTGGAGGAAATCAAAACGAATCTGATCGCGCTCAAACGAGATACGCAATCCATGTTGGACGTGAACCGAGAGGCGCTCGAGGCACATATCTTTCGATCGACGAAACCTGAGTAACGATGGCAAGCGGCAAACGATCCGGGAAAGGTTACAAAAGGCTGTCGAATGACGATGACGACGAAGGGCAACGGGCGATTCAGGAACGGTCATCGAGCAGCAGCTATCAACAGACCAACGAACGGCCCAGAAGCGGCTACGAATGGTTCAGAAACAGCTGTGAACGGTTAATGAGCAGAAATAGACGACAAGCCAACGACGACGACGACGAAGAGCTGAAAGAACTGAAAAAACCGCTATTGAGCGATGATGAACAGAAATAACTGGCAGATTGAATGTCATTGGTTATAGAAAAGAAAGTTTGAGATATAATTATAGATTAAACGAACTTACCTAAGTGAAGTTCGATCATAATTGTATGAGCGCCTCTTCCGAAGTGATCAGGATGTAGTACCCCCTCTTAGTCCCTAAGTGTCCACCATTTTAAAGCTAAAACAAAGCGACGCACGCGCCGCCGCTGCCGTTGCCGCTACCGTCGCCACTCCCGAGTTCATTCTTTAAAGCTGTGCCGTAACTCCCGGGGAGAAGAAACCTGACTATGATTCAGATCTGGGCTTAAGGGCGGGAGTGATCACTTCGGAAGAGGCGCTCATACAATTATGATCGAACTTCACTTAGGTAAGTTCGTTTAATCTATAATTGTACTTCGCGCCTCTTCCTCGTGATCAGGATGTAGATGTTTAAAGTTCAGTTACGGCACTCTGAATGAAAAAGAAAAAATTTTCTTATTTATTTATTCTTTTTCTGTCGACGGTTTTACAAGCCATGAGATATGGCATCGGGTTTTTGCTGGTCTTCCTAACTCAATCTTCGATACTCTTTTTATGAGTCTAATATTGCTCTTGCAAATACATCGGACGCTTCCGCGATATCTCGATTATAAAACCTTGCGAAAGTTTTCGAGTTGCTTGTCCATCCGGCTGTCTTCCGGATGATATCTAAATCAACCCCGTGCCTTCTTGCCGCTGACGTCGCGGCATGACGAGTACTGTAAGCCGTGAATATTTCTGTGTCAATTCCGCTTTTTGACAGAATCTCCTTTATCCAACGACTTAAAGTCTGGGATGTGACTGCCTTAAAAGGCTTTCTGAAGGAGATAAAAAGTGAATTCGTAGGGCCACGAATGTCTTTGGTCCTTTCTAGATAGCTTTTTAGGGTCGAAGCCACGCAAATCTCCTTATCCTCTGTGTAAAATGGCAGGACTAAACAAGGTTGTATCCTGCTCGGGCCTGAGGTTTTTATTCTATCGGGAACTTTTATTTTGATGGCTTCCGCAGTTTCTCGAATGTTTCTTATGTCTAGTAAGGCGAATGTTTGTAACCTATGGCCTGTGACTAACGCAAGTAGAGAGATTAGTTTCATAGATAAGGCTTTTAACGTAGTGTTTTTGTTATTCGCTTTAGACGATAGATAATCTAATACAGCTTTGGGATCCCAGGTACAATCATATCTAGGTCTGGGCGGTCTTTTGTTGAAGACGCCTTTGAAAAATCTCCTAATATTCGGGTCCTGTCCGACTTCGTGGCCGACTACTAATGAGATTGCCGAGCGTAGGCAATTCAAAGTGCTATAAGAGGCTCCCTTTTCGAACGCATCGGTTAAGCCGGCAAGAATGTCTCGAGTTGAGTTGGTGAATGGATCGACGGAGTTCTCGCTGCAGAAGCTCCACCACTTCTTTAAGGCAGAGTCGTATTGTTTTAGAGACGATTCCGTTAATGATGCCATCATTATTTCTATTGTGTTGCTTGGCGTCTGTCTCCGATCGAATCCTGCCCTGATAATTTGCCGGCAACCAGGGTAAGACGCCGCCATAGCGGGTGAGGTTCTCTGTTGCAAGAGGTTAACAAGTTAATATTCGGCTTTAAGTAGATGAGTTCCGAAACTAGCATCGAGTGAAAAAGCGGGAACCAGGGTTGTGCAGGCCATTCCGGAACGACCACAATGCCTACTGCCTTGTCATCCCTGATTTTTCGGAGAACCCTAAGGATAATCGCGAATGGCGGAAACGCATAAAAGTAAAAGTCTGTCCACGATTTCGTGAACGCGTCTACCGATAATGAGTTGGGATCTTTGAACCACGAAAAATACTTTTCACACTTGGTGTTGACCCGACTGGCGAACAGGTCAATCTGTGGTTTCCCCAGTATCGTACTGATTTTTTCGAATGCTTCATTCGCTAGCTCGTACTCTGTTTCCGGTTCTATCTTTCTCGACTCCGCGTCAGCTATAAAGTTATCTTTAGAGCTTATGTACGACGCGAACAAAATAATGTTCCGAGCTTCGCACCATTCCCAGATTTCCTGGGTTATCCGATTTAATCTTACATTTTGAACACTTCCCATCCTATTGATGTAGGAGATGGCGGTGGTATTATCTATTCGAAGTAATATGTCTGTACTTCGCAAGTGTTTCGCAAAACATTTTAAGCCGAAAAACGCCGCTTTTAATTCGAGAAAATTGATATGTTTCAATCGCTCTGGCGCATTCCATAAACCGTGTGCCGTTTCCTTCCCGCAAGCTGCTCCCCAGCCCGTCAGAGATGCGTCTGAGTAGATTTCTAACTGAAAGTTTAAGGCATCTATCGCGTTGCATGTCTTTTGTATATTACGTTTCCACCAAAGCAAGTCTGTCTTAACGTCATTGCTCAGGGTCATGCTTGCGTCATAATTCCCGTTGTTTCCTTCGAGCGCTAAGAATTTTTCTCTCTCCAGAGACTTAGTGTGAGCATATCCGTATTTTACTGCTGGGCAACACGAGACGATTGAACCTACCATTTGAGCGAATTCCCTAATCTTATATTTTTGATTCACAATAAATTTTGACATTATTTCTAAAACTTTCAATTTTTTCTCGTTTGGAAGTTCAATCGTCATCCGATTAGAGTCGAATACAAATCCTAAGTATTTGCATCTCTGAACGGGGGAGAGCTGGCTTTTTTCCTCGTTGATTATAAATCCTAAGTCCTCTAAAGTTATCCGTGTTCGTAAGACGTTCGATACACATTCATCATGTGATCTTCCAAACAACAGAAAATCATCCAGATATACCACCGAGAGAAATCCCCTTCGTCTGAGATCGGCAATTATCGGCTTTACAATTTTTGTGAAGACATAAGGGGCGCTAGAGAGGCCGAAAGGTAAACAAGAAAACTGAAAGAGCTTTCCTTCAAACTCAAGTCTTAAGTATTTTCTGTCCGAGTTTGCGATCGGTATGAGATAATACGCATCTCTTAAGTCAATTGAGGCCATAAACCAGTTCCTGTTTATTAATTTCACCACTGTCTTGTGGTCTTCTAACTTAAAGTGTTTAGTCTTTATGAACTTGTTTAACTTTTTTAAATTTAAAATCAGTCTATACGAGCCGTTGGACTTTTTCCGTAAGAAAATGCTTGAAATAAACTGTTTTTGAGTCGGTTCGCATGGTTCTATGGCCCCTTTTTGTAATAGCTCCGCGATTTTTAACGAAATCTGAGTTTTCTCTTCCCGTGACCATTGGGCCTCCCTCGGTGGTTTTATTTGGATAGGCTTGCACACAAAAGGTATTCTATATCCTTCTACCCATGACAAAATAGATTTGTCATTGGTTAACGCTTTCCACCGTGGCAAGAACTGTCGTAGCCTGCCGGCTAATTTACCTACTGGAGTTATGTGCGCCTTCTTGTGTGCTCTCTCCTGTGTGGGGCCCTGTAGTGCTGAGAAGCCGGTTTCAAAGCCCTGTGGGACAGTGGATATCGACGCCCGCCCCCCGTCGCTGGCTGCTTCTTGTAGCGCGACTGTCGGGACAGGGCTTTCGCGTTTTTTGACGATGTCGTCCCTTGCGATTTTTGAGGTCGTTTCAAGTCTTTGGATGAAGTTACGATCAATTTCGCTGCCTTTACGTTTTCGGATAGTTCCTTGCCGAAAAGCCACTCGTCGATGGTTGTCGAACTTAAGGTCTCCTTCATTGTCGCGTTGATGTTTGCCAATATAAGAGTTCTCCTTATTGAAGACTCATCGTGGTGTAGGTCCGCGAGTAGTCGGCTCGTGTGTCCGAGCGCTTCGATCACTGCGAGGTTTTCCCCCTCTCCCTTATGTCTGATTAGTGTTGATAAACCTTTTCCTACTGCTGCGAGACAAGTCGAAATTTTCACTTGTTTTGAGACTATTCTCTCGTCTCTTTTCCAGACAGCCTCTTGCAGAGACGCCTTTACCTCCGGGTTGAGTTTCGGAGGGTCGATGCGTGTGCAGTTTGAGGGAGGGGGGTATTTTTTGAGAAGTTCCGTCTGCTCCTCTGTCGGAAGTCCAAGTTTTAGTATCTCTTCCCATCTGGCGACCACGTCGCTATGTAGTGGCTCGGCTAGGGTCCGTTCTTCGGCGAATCGTTTCCCTATAACGTCTAAAACGTCTTTGTCCAACGCTGTTTCGGTTGGTACATTCGGTTGACTGTCCGGTGCAGCTTCGATTGTTACGTTCGCTTGACTGTCCGACTCCGTTGCTTCGGCGTCCTCGGCGCGTGGGCGCTCAACTCTCACGCTCCTTCCGGAAGTTTGTCTCCGACGCCGAGCTTCTTTCTCCGATGACGAGCTGTTGCTACTGCTGCTATCGCTGTTACCTATAACAGTAATGTACATGAAATATTCCTTTCTGTATTCGTCGTCTCCGGGGCCGTGTGAATATATATTATCATGTAATATTTTATCATGTTTGTTGCGACTTATTTGCAATGCGGCAGATTAGGATCTGTCGAAACAACCTCACAGAGGTGATCGAGAATACGCGCGGTGTAGGTTAGGACCTATACCGCGTCAATTGTTAGTGTTCGTGCTCGCAGTTATAGTCTGCGTGCTGATACTCGACGATGCTGGTTAGGCCTGCGTGTCGGTTAGGGCCCGTACTGCGTCGATTGTTGGCGTCGCACATGCAGGTTAGAGCCTGTGTGCTGACGCTCGACGATGCAGGTTAGAGCCTGCGTGTAGGTTAGGGCCTACACTGCGTCGATTGTTGGCGTCGCACGCGCAGGTTAGAGCCTGTGCGCTGACGCTCGACGATGCAGGTTAGAGCCTGCGTGTGTGTTAAGGCCTACACTGCGTCGGTTGTTGGGTCGCACGTGCAGGTTAGAGCCTGTGTGCTGACGTCCGACGACGCAGGTTACAGCCTGCGTGTAGGTTAGGGCCTACACTACGTCGTTTCTTGAGTCGCGCGTGCAGGTTAGAGCCTGCGTGCTACCTCTTGTTCGTCGCATTGTTCACGAGGCGACCGAAATTTCGTGCGGTGCAGGTTAGGGCCTGCCTCGCGTCGCCTGTCGGTGTCGCACATGTAGGCTAGAGCCTGTGTGCCGACACTCGGTGATGCATGTTAGTACCTGCGTGTAGCATTTCTTTGCGATAAACGCGTTTTTTCCTAAGAATTTGTTATGCTTACTGCTTGACGTATATGAATCTATCGACGACGATTCGGAATGTCTCCGCCGTTCTGCTTCTTCCGTTTCCTTTTCTGTCTCTTGAGTCTTCTTTCAGTACTTTCACTTGCTTCCTCCATCGATTCTCTTTTTCCGCTTCTCTGTCCGAATTCCTGCTTCTCTTCCTTTTTCCCATATTGTGTGTGGACACCTTGGCACCAAGAAAAAGAATGAACTCGGGAGTGGCGACGGTAGCGGCAACGGCAGCGGCGGCGCGTGCGTCGCTTTGTTTTAGCTTTAAAATGGTGGACACTTAGGGACTAAGAGGGGGTACTACATCCTGATCACGAGGAAGAGGCGCGAAGTACAATATTTTTGCGCGTATTATTACGCACCGTTAAAAAACATGAAATCGTCGAAATCCGATGGACGTAAAAATATCAAGAAGCGACGACTTGTCGAAGAACTGCACGCACCGGCGAGAAGAAATTTTCCCCGAAGACGCGTCATCGTGCGTGGGTACGATGACCTGTGGCAGGCTGACATCGTCGAGATGCGTCCGTACTCGCGTTCAATAGAGGCTACCACTACATACTTACCGTCATCGATGTGCTGATGTAAGTACGCGTGGGCCGTTGCCACTCAAAAGTAAAGGCGGAAGCGAGACAGCTGACGTTATCGCTAAGATAATTCGAGACAGCAAGAGATGCCCGAAAAACTTGCAAACCGATATGGGGAAGGAATTTTACAACGCGATGTGCAAACGTCTCATGAGAAAACACGGCATCCATCATTATTCTACATATTCGGTGATGAAAGCATCGGTCGTCGAGCGATTCAATCGCACGTTGAAGAACGACATGTGGAAGATGTTACGCTCAATGGGACTTACAAGTGGGTCGACGCGTTATCGCGACTCGTGTCGGATTACAGCGCGCGCAAGCATCGAACGATCGGCGTGCGGCCCGTCGACGTACTCCCGCGATCGCCGAAAGACTCTTGAACACGGTGTACAGCGAGATAAAGGTCGCGGGTCCGGCAAAGTTCAAAGTAGGCGACCCGGTACGCGTCAGCAAGTACAAGACAATTTTCGAGAAAGGTTACACACCGAATTGGGACGACCGAGGTTTTTGAAATTGTTAAAGTGCAGCGTACTAATCCCGTAACCTAATCTACTCGAAGTCTATCGAGGAAAATCTGTCACCGGAGGATTCTACGAGCACGAGCTGCATCGCGCGGACTATCCGGGACGTGTATCTCGTGGAGAAAGTACTTCGCAGGAGGGGTGACAAGGTTTATGTGAAATGGCTGGGATTCGACGGATCGCACAATTCATGGATACACAAAAGGACAACGTGATTTAATATATAGACATTTACTTTTACTGTGTAAAAATATGTAGAACATAAAAATATGTATTACAAACAAGTATATAATATAAGTAAAAAATATGTATAAAATGAAATATGAAATACATATAAGTATAAAACATAAAATACATTTAAGAAAAAAATATGTAGAAAATAAAATATGAAATACATAAGTATATAATAAGAAATATTAAATCATTTTTTATTATTATCCCATCCAATATAAAATGTTGCATATATCTAACATCTTTATTAACATCATGTCCAATATAAAACATTATATTTCATACATTACATACATTGCATACATTGCATACATTGCATACATACATACATACATACTTACATTACGTTATATGTTATATCACGTACATTATACGTTACGTTATACATTATACATTACGTTATACATTACGTTACACATTACGTTATAGTAATACATACATACATACAATATATTTCATACACTGCATACATACATACTTACGTACTTACATACATTACGTTACGTTATACGTTATACTTTACGTTATACATTACGTTACGTTATACATTAACGTTATACGTTATACGTTATATTACATACATACATACATTATATACGTTATGTTACAAGGGTATTCGATAATGCCCCAACGGTAACGTATCGGTCGAATCCGGTAACATGTACCGCTTGTCGTCGTACGGACTCAGAGCGATTTTCGTCTCGGACACTGTACGCACTTGGTGCAGTTTCGATCTTATACACGACTGGCGACGAGTCATTTCAATCTCGTCGTTCAGACACCGCGTGTAGTCATCGAACGTTATAGTACGCGCTACGACGTTACTCTTGACACCTTTTGCTTTCTTAGTGTCTTTTTTGCCATTGACTCGCAAGGCATACATTTTCGCCCTGAGTCCGACGAATTCGGTCATGATCGCGCCGTTATTTTCGTCTTTCATCAAGCCCGGCACTTTCTTGTTCTCAAGCGGTATACCGTACGCGTTGTCGATCGGGTAATCGCTCGTATCAAACCTAGCGATATCATGTTTCACGTTCTCGTATACATCCTCGCACTCTATATGGTAGATCAAACTGTCCGTGTCGGTGTACATAATTTTACATTTGTCGCTATACAGAGGAGACATGTACTCGTGATGAAATTCGTAAAAACATATCTTGGATATGTCGAGGTGCCGCGTACCGTCGCGAACGTGATGTGATCGGTCTGCGCGACAAGGCGTTGCGCTCAACATCAAGCCAGTATCCCCTCTCTTCAATCGCGCGTCCACTGTTTCAGCCGCTGCCGCTCGACGACGAGCTACAGGATGCAATTAACGACTTACATTTCGAAAAATGAAAGATTATATGTAAAAAATGCAAATGCATGCAGTATGAAACTGATGTTGTTTACGGATATCAGGTAATTATTGACACTAGTATTATTACTGACAGAAACTATCTGAAAAATTCAAATATGGAAATGCCAACATGCTATTTAGAATCGATACCGAAAGTCGTAATTAGGAATGTTCAGTCAAAGCTCGGGGCAGATGGCGCCATGGCGCCGGACACTGTCATGGCGGCGTCACCAACACTAACCCAATATACATGTATGTGTTGGTGTATCTGTGAGCACATCCGTGAGATATACATAACCGTAAATAAAGCCTGTAATGTTTACACGATATTTCCTCTGTCTTTGTATATTTTAAGTGGAAAATGAAGTGTAGTGTACTTGAATGTAAAAATCAAGTAAAATTTAAATTTCCAAAAAATTTAATTTTAAGAAAGAAATGGCTTGAGGCTATTAAGAGACCTGATTTTAAGCCAACTCGAGAACATGGCTTATGTATAAATCATTTTAATCCGAAACATGTTATGAAAGAAAGTATACGCGCAGGTATGTACATATTCAAAATATTAACTTATTACATTTTGGTATGAAATATAGTTCTATTTAATTTTATGTTGTATGTGAATTTGCAGGACACGAGCTTCAGTATACACATTTACGACATGGGACTGTTCCTTCTATTTTTTCTTGGCAGAGTAAACAGGAACATGTTAATGTGAAAGAAAAAGAAAATGAGAAGGATAATACAGAAGACTTTACACCAGTCATATCTGAAGCGTCAAACGATGTACAAGAGGATAGTCTCCAGCAAGGTCAAAACTCTGATACAACTGGATTTTTCACGGATAACAATGTATCAACACCTTTAAATGAAGAAACTCGTATTGAGAGGGATAATACAGAAGACTTTACACCAGTCATATCTGAAGCGTCAAACGTTGTACAAGAGGATAGTCTCCAGCAAGGTCTAAACTCTGATACAACTGGATTTTTCACAGATAACAACGTATCAACACCTTTAAATGAAGAAACTCATATTTCTGTGGAAGTTTATAATTGTGCTGAAATGGAGCTTTTGACAAACAATATAAATGTTTATGAAGAAAGTATTAGTTGCGATTACGTGCAAAATGAAAACTATTCAACGAATGATACTGAACAGTGTAATGATAAAGAAGCTTACAACCCTGCAACAACTGCGACTCAAACAGATTCAGCTTCTCGTTATAGTATTGAGCAGTTTGAAAATAATCCTGAATCATTGTTACATTTCACCGGATTAGAAAACTATGACAAATTTATAACAGTGTTATACTCCCTAGGACCAGCAGTGTATTATTTAAAGTACGCAAGAGGACATGTAGGAAATATATCAGTGCCAAATCAGTTGTTTCTGGTGTTGTGGAAATTAAGAAGAAATTGCTGCGATATTGAACTGTCAGAGCACTTTTCTATTCCTAGAATAGTTGTAGGAAACATCTTTCACACATGGATAACTTTTATGGCAAAGCAATGGTCTCTAATTGATATATGGCCTAGTAGACAACTAGTCGACTATTACATGCCAGAAAGTTTTAAACGACACTATCCCTCCACAAGAGTTATCATTGATGGAACTGAAATTCGAGTTGACAAGCCACATAATCCACGTTTACAGCAATCATCATTCAGCACATACAAAAATGGTCCTACTGTTAAAACTGTCATTGGCTCTACTCCGGGTGGTTTAATTTCATACCATTCTCCAGCATATGGAAGTTCAACTAGTGATAGACAGATTATTGAACGGAGTGATTTGATGAAAAAGTGCGATTCTGGTGATTTAATTCTGGCTGATCGAGGGTTTGTAGTACAAGACATTTTTGCACCACACAATATTACTGTTGCTACACCTACTTTTACAAAAGGTAAAGGATATCTACCTCACAAAACAGTTATGAAAGACCGTCTATTATCAAAACATCGAGTCCACATCGAAAGAAGTATTGGATTACTCAAGACGCACAAAATCCTTTCAAGTAAACTGAATCACAACTACATTCCATTGGCTACAGAAATAGTTGGAGTATGTGTTATGTTGTGCAATTTTAAAGAAAATATTATGCGAAAGGTGTGAGGATAAATACAAGATGTATGTACTGGTAATACAATTTTGTTTATTTTTAAATAGAACAGTTTTGATTTCTATAATGTACTTAATACAAACTTAAACTATTTTATAAATTATACAAACTTCTCATCGATTTATTTCTTCTTAAACATACTGGCATTTATATTTTTTTATAAAGTTATGCCACAAAATGAGTTTTATTGCATTTTAACTTCCCTTCATATATATTTTAGTATTCACGTTTCATTCAAAAATCTTATCTTAAAGTTCACAACAATACAACAAGTTTTACCACATTTTAACTTTTCAACATATATTACTTTCATTTATATCTTAGAATTTACCTTAAAATTTATAATCGCAGAACGAGTTTATCACAAGATATAAAGATTTAATACTTATACTTATTAAAATAACTTGTTTTTATAAAGTTATGCCACAAAATGAGTTTTATTGCATTTTAACTTCCCTTCACTCTTATTTTAGTATTCACGTTTCATTCAAAAATCTTATCTTAGTTTACAACAATACAACAAGTTTTACCACATTTTAACTTTTCAACATATATTACTTTCATTTATATCTTAGAATTTACCTTAAAATTTATAATCGCAGAACGAGTTTATCACAAGATATAAAGATGTAATACTTATACTTATTAAAATAACTTGTTTTTATAAAGTTATGCCACAAAATGAGTTTTATTGCATTTTAACTTCCCTTCACTCTTATTTTAGTATTCACGTTTCATTCAAAATCTTTTCTTAAAGTTTACAACAATACAACAAGTTTTACCACATTTAACTTTTCAACATATATTACTTTCATTTATATCTTAGAATTTACCTTAAAATTTATAATCGCAGAACGAGTTTATCACAAGATATAAAGATGTAATACTTATACTTATTAAAATAACTTGTCATAATTTCTATAAATATATTTTTCAAATATTGCAGGCTTAAGGTATGTTTCATAAAAATTAGTTAACTTGAAAAGCATTTCCGATATAAACTTATCGTCCTTCTCAATTGATATTTGCACTAACTCCTTAAAGGTATATATCAATAAATCACAATATAATCTTCCAGTAACCAGCAACTGTCCTTGAATTTGATAATAGTACGAATGATTCTTCTTTAATGTTAAACAATTATTTTCATCTCTCTCTAAGTACGGTACAGTTATTTCATTTATTGGAAGATTCCTACTGGCATATGGACATTTCACTTCTATCACCGACAACAAGGCAAGTAGGCGATCTGGGCTACCTCAAATATATGGATGAGAAGGTAAAATAAATAGTCCACACTCCTGTATATTTAGTTCATTGAGACGAGATTCATTAAATAAATTTACTGCAACATCTTCATATATTTTCCCATGGGATGTTGCTTTTGATGTGAAAGGCCTTGGATTTAAAATTGATTGAGCTAAAGTCTCACCGCCTTTTTTACTTAATTTGTCATTACAACAAGCATAAAAATTACTAGCTGTTATTCTATGACACCTATATACATGCTATGCTTTATTATTACTTTGGCCACGAGTTTCTCGTTCTATTTTTTGTACTTGGTCTTCAGAAACATCTAGTAGATGAAGAGATATAAGCAAAAAAATTTTGGCATTGTACGTTGAATAGCAATGATCCCACTCTATTGCATATGGATTCGCAGGTTCTAAGATCATTTTAATTGTCATCGAGTTATTATTATTAAGATTATTCGAGTACATCGCGTGTTACAACGATTATCGATTTCGATTGTCGATTCCTTTTTCTCGCGACACGCATGCGTAGTAGGGGCTCATCGCGCGCACATACTTTTCTCTCTCACAGTTACATTCTCACTCTCTGTCTCCTCAAGATAACTCTCAGCGCACAGATATTCTTGAATAAAGTTTCTGAGTATAATATAAGAAAGAACACGTGTGATTATCTTGTGCCCTGACCAAGTCCTACCTGAGATACAGCGCAACAGGTTATGGGCCCAGGTAGGTCGTAAAGTGCGAAAAAAGTAAAGTAAAGTTCGCATAAGGTGTGGCACGTGGGCAGTTTTGAGGTTAACCATGACAGAGCATATACGGTAAAGTATAACTAAATTAAACGGCGAAAACTACCAAGTATGGAAATTCAAGATGGAACTCCTCCTCATCAGAGAAGAATTGTGGGATCAAATTAGCTCGACTGTGCCAACTGATGTTACGCAGGCCGCGGCATGGAAGAAAAGGGACGATAAGGCTCGATCCACAATAGGGTTGCTCGTAGAGGATTCACAGCTTATACACATTCGTAAGGCAACAACAGCGAAACAGGTATGGGACTCTCTCAAGAACTACCATGAAAAGTCTACTTTAACCAGTAAGGTATATCTGCTGAGACAAATTTGTAATTTAAAGTTAGCAGAGACTGGAAATATGGAACAGCATATAACTGGTATGCAAGATCTAGTTGATAAGCTCACCGCGCTTGGCGAAGAAATAAAAGACCACTTTTTTGTAGCCATGTTGCTGACTACTCAGCAACATGGTTACAAAAAAGTGGTCTTTTATTTCTTCGCCAAGCGCGGTGAGCTTATCAACTAGATCTTGCATACCAGTTATATGCTGTTCCATATTTCCAGTCTCTGCTAACTTTAAATTACAAATTTGTCTCAGCAGATATACCTTACTGGTTAAAGTAGACTTTTCATGGTAGTTCTTGAGAGAGTCCCATACCTGTTTCGCTGTTGTCTTCCAGAAACTTACAGTCTTCCAGAAACTTACAGTACTCTAATTACAGCTCTCGAGAGTAGACCCGAAGCAGAACTCACACTCGATTTGGTCAAAGGAAAATTGCTTGACGAATATAAAAGGATCAGAGGAGTTCCAGATGCAAGCGAAGACAGTATTGCGTTGAGAGCCTCGCAGAAGAGCGGTGGTGCACCTAGCGGAGGCGAAAAATCATGCTACTTCTGTCACAAGCAAGGACACTTCAAGCAGGACTGCATAAAGTACAAGAAGTGGAAGGCGGAAAGAAAAGGAAAAAAGAGAGAAAGCAAACCAGGTTGACGCAGAAGAGGAAAAATCAGGATTTATGTGCTTCAGCGCTCATCAAAATAAAGGTGAAAAGAACACGTGGTACATAGACTCAGGAGCCACGAGTCATATGACGAGAAGTAAAACGTTTTTCAACGTTTTGGAGTCAAGAAGCTGCCGGACGTCACGCTAGCGAACGGATAAGCGCTAAAGCGAAAGGAATTGGCTCAGGTATCATGAAATGCATGGATGGAAATAACAAGAAGATAAATATCAAACTGAACGATGTCTTATACGTACCAGACCTGACTGAAAGTTTTTTGTCGGTGAGAAAATTAGCGGAAAAGGGCTTGATAGTGCAATTCAAGGATAAGGAGTGCAAGATTGTTAAAGATAACGTTGTGGCAGCTCTCTCATCGAACATGTACGCGCTAGAAGCAATGCCCATGGCAATGGCTGCGAAAGCACTTTCGCACACAGGAAATGTCAACACACCTGGCATCGAAGGTTCGGGCACAGGAACATACACGATGTACAGCTGCTCCAGGAGAAGAGCTTGGTATCAGGGATCAAGATACAAGACTGCGGGATTCGAGAAGTGTGCGCATGTTGTGCGAAGGGCAAGCTCACGAGGAATCCATTTCCCAAGACCACTGCAAACAGAGCGACGCACACACTAGATCTGGTGCACACTGACCTATGCGGCCCCATGCAGACTGCACACCGAGCGGAAAGCGATACTACATGACGATGATCGACGATTACAGTCGATATACGGAGATATATTTTTGAAAAACAAGTCAAAAGCAGTCGAGCACATCAGAAAGTACATACGATATGTGAAGAATAAATTCGGCAAAGTTCCGAATGTAATAGGTCTGATAATGGACGTGAATATGTCAATAAGGAAATCAAGCGACTATTCGCCGAAGAGGGAATACTTGGACAGTATACAGCTCCCTACACGCCAGCCAAACGCAAAAGAAAGAACGAAAGGAAGAACCGGACGCTTATGGAGGCAGCAAGATGCATGCTGATCGACGCGGGTATGGACAAAAGGTACTGGGCAGAAGCAATTAACACGGCAAACTTCTTGCAGAATATTTTACCCAGCAGGGTAATCAAAAAACGCCGTATGAATTATGGAATAAGCAAAGGCGGATGTCAGTGATCTGCGAATTTTCGGCTCTAAAGGATACACACACATACCAAAAGAAAAAGAGGGGAACTCGAAGATAAGGCTATCTTGCTCACTTTCGTGGGCTACTCGATGGAATCTAAAGCCTACAGGATGTTAGACAGAAAGACAAATCAGATTATCATCAGCCGTGACGTTAAGTTCGACGAAGACTACTCAAAGGACATTGAGCATGACATCCAACAAAAGGGGAAGACTGGAACAACAACCATTGAAAAAGAAAAGGCAGCCGCGAAAAATAAGATGATACGCTCAACAGAGGCCGAAATAAACCTCGAAGATAGACCAAAAGACTCACACGAAGACTTCAAAGAAGTCGAAGGTGAATATGAGACCAGCGAACCTGAAGAATTGACCGATACTGAGCCTACATTTGAAGACAAAATAGACACGATAGACTCGACGTTCGAATACAAAGGGTCGACGGAAGAATTTCCGAATGTAGCCATGAGACAATCAGAAAGAACAACAAAAGGACGGCCTCCAGAAAGATTCGAGCATTCAGCAAGGACCGCGAAGAGCACGATAGGAGAATATCAGGAACCGAGGGATCGTAGTGAAGCATTCAGCGGACCCGAGCGTAGACAGTGGATACAAGCCATGGTCGAAGAACTACAGTCACTCAGAAGAAATCAAACATGGGAACTAACCGAACTACCTCAGGGACGAAAAGCGGTCGGCTGTAAATGGGTTTCAAACGGAAGCGAAATACAGAGACAGGAACCTTAAAATACAAAGCGCGACTCGTCGCGCAAGGATTCAGCCAAAAATACGGAACTGATTACGATGAGGTGTTCGCACCATGGTCAGAGCAGAGACATTACGTTTGTTACTCACAGTCGCTGCCAAGAAACGACTGCACGTCTACCACTACGATGGAAAGACGGCTTTCCTCAATGGGAAGCTCAAAGAAACGATCTTCATGAAGCAGCCCGAGGGACATTTCGTCGCTGGAAAAGAACACCTCGTATGTAAACTCACAAAAAGCTTGTATGGACTGAAGCAAGCTGCGAAAGTGTGGAACGAAACACTTCACGAAACAATCATCAAACTGGGATTTAAACAAAGTACAGCAGACCCATGCTTGTACTCAAAGCAGTCAGCAGGAGGAATTCAATACATAATCATCTATGTAGACGATATTCTTGTTGCAGGCTCAAACAAACAAGAAATAGACAAAACGGCAAACGGTCTCAAACAGGAGTTCGAGCTCACAGGCTAGGAGAACTCCTAACTATCTTGGTATCAACGCACGAAAGGATCCAGAGGGCATCTACAGCATCAATCAAGAGCAGTACATCCAAAAAATCGTTGAAAGATTTGGACTCGAGGAAGCGAAAGTATCGAAATTACCCTTGGACGTAGGATACTTCAAAATAGTGGGAGACAAGAAGCCCATGGCGAACAGCGACAAATACCAGAGACTCATCGGAGCCCTACTGTACGTGGCGACACATACGCGACCCGACATCGCAGCCAGCGTGTCTATCTTGAGTCAACGCGTTAAACAACCAACTGAGGCGGATTGAACCGAAGAAAAGAGAGTCGTACGGTACCTAAGGGCACAAAAACCTACGACTAAACTGGGAGGAAATACGAACGGACTCGTGGCATACTCCGACGCTGACTGGGCGGAAGATACAACAGACCGCAAATCTCATAGTGGACACTTGTTCCTATACGACGGAGCCGCAATCGCGTGGTCCTGTAGGAAGCAGTCATGGCACAGCCTGGTCAAGCTGCGAAGCAGAATACATTGCCTTGGCAGAAGCTAGTCGAGAACTGATCTGGATAAGAAGACTTTTAAAGGACTTCCACGAGACGGAAACCGGAGCAACAAAGGTTTACGAAGACACCAAAGTGCAATCAAGATGGTAAAAAGCAGAGAGTTTCGAAATCGAACCAAACACATTGACACCAAATATCACTTGTCAGCAATCTAGTCGAAAAAGGAGTCGTAGACTTACGTACTGCCCCATCCGAAGAAATGATTGCAGACATGCTTACAAAGCCTCTGCGATCAATTAAACTGAGAAGACACCGAGAGGGATGCCAGCTGGTGGACAAATGAAGACAACACACAATGTAATCGTTGAGGGGTATTGAGATTATTCGAGTACATCGCGTGTTACAACGATTATCGATTTCGATTGTCGATTCCTTTTTCTCGCGACACGCATGCGTAGTAGGGGCTCATCGCGCGCACATACTTTTCTCTCTCACAGTTACATTCTCACTTTCTGTCTCCTCAAGATAACTCTCAGCGCACAGATATTCTTGAATAAAGTTTCTGAGTATAATATAAGAAAAACACGTGTGATACCTTGTGCCCTGACCAAGTCCTACCTGAGATACAGCGCAACAATATATCACGAGCAATAATAAATTTCTGTAATAGTTTTTGTACCATATTGCATAGTCTTTATTATCTAAATTATACTTTGGCATTGGTGTTCTTCGTTGAAAAACCTTGCTTTCATCGGTGATCCAGTGTATTTCTTTGTTGGCTGGTGAAAAGTTTGCAATTTTTCTGTTGATGTCTGTTCTAAGATTACTGTCCTGTTCAAGCACACATCATTCATAGCCAGTAATAATACTGTCACATGCTTGCAGTGGGCTGTTTTTGAATGCCCGACTGTACATTCACAGCTGGTTTCTAATCTCTCCATCAAAACTAATACTGGCATTAACTTCATATTGTACATGCTTTCGCATTTCAGCCCTGCATTGCCCTTTTACACAAATATATATTACCTGTAATAATATAATTGTATACTAATGTTATTATGTAAATTCAAGCTTTTTAAAATAAAAATTTGAGTAAAATTTAAAATTGATAATATTGTAATAAATAATTACCAGGAAACAATAT